>JAVJAQ010004946.1:627067-778429 GCA_032362365.1 Zygogramma bicolorata | reverse complement strand
ATTCTTGTTCTCATGCTCATATTCAGTACATTATCAAGAAGCTGCAATTTATACTTTACAAATTTCGATGTTTGAGTGAGTTGATACCTGAAAAACAGTTGAAAGTTGTATATTATGGACTAGTTGAAAGTCATCTGAAATACGGTATCTTGGCTTGGGGGGCAGCACTTAAAACACATATAACTCCACTAGATATTCTGCATAGGAGATTTCTCAAACTTATGCTTCATAAGAAAAAAGATTTCCCAACTGAACATATTTATTCAACCGCAAAAGTACTTGACATTAGACAGGAATTCTTCAAGAAATGTGCTATAAAGTTTCATAAAACCAAACGCTCTATAGCAGATCACGGCCACAATACAAGAGGGAGAAATTTACAATCTATACCATTCATGACAAAATCAGTTGGCCAGAGATCTTATGTATTTCTATCTCCAAAAATATATAACGCCATTCCCGATGAAATAAAAAATTTAAAGAATGTACTGTTTGAAAATAAATTGAAAATTTTTTTATTCAGCACTCCCAGAGTTACTATCCACAACATAATAGACACATCAAAATCGCACTAAACCAATAACTAGATACATTGCCTGATTTCCAACTTTTTTTTTTTGTTTGTATAAACAATTCGCTATATATCATTGTTTTTTTCCACGAATTGTATCTCGACTGTACAAAAAAAAATACCTATCAACTTTTAATCATTGACCCACTTTCCTGCAGCATTGCATTGCATCTGTTTTTTATAATTTGTAACGTTTATGCTAATTTATTATGGAACTATACTCAGATTGTTATTACTATTTAGGATGTATGATGTACTTTTTAATCTCGGAACAAGTGTTAACTCACTTACCGAGTATTTTATTCACATGCAATTGTACTTCTTTCAATGTTATTCTATTTTATTTTTTTATTGTGAATAAATTTATTATTATTATTATTATTATTAACAGTAGGTTATCTAACAACTTCACATTGAAATAATTCAATTGCAATGTTCATTCGAATTTGGTGGCCATTCATATTTTATTTCGATTCAAATTTATTCATGTCGGAATTACTTTTTGTTCAAACATGGTCAACACTTTCATGACAGACCATTAATACCAGATATTTCCCAAATTATCCGAATCAGGAAGTAAATCATCCATCCAAATTGGTAATTGATCGTATAAATTCCTGACACTGATATTCACTGATCTTTCTCTCTTCTCATCGATCACATAATTGAGTGTGATAAGCAATTATACAATGTTTACGGGTTGATTGATTCATTATATATATATTTTTATATATTCTACCATCAACGATCAACGAGTGACTTATTGGCGTTTGTTTGAACATATTTAGCAGCATTACATCGAAAGATTCGAAGATATGAAGGAACTAATGAACACATCAGATAAGGTTTACAAGAAAGTAATTGAATGGTCGTAGAATAATCTCCTGACATGACGGTAAATAGGGCAAAAACCTCTTTCATAAAATTCTCAATGAGAGGTACGGCGGAAAATGTTCAGATCTCTGAAGTTGGTGAAGAGTTAAACTTCTGTGAAACAAATCATCTTTCGAACAATCTGTTCAGGCCAGTCTCAAATTACCTACACAGTAGGTTTCGGCTGGCACCTGTCAGAAAACAACTACTCCCCTGGCTAATACCACGAAGGGCATTGAATTATATCCGACCAGGTGCCAGTGCAGGTTTCTTCACAGAAGTAAAATCCTGCATTTGCTTTCGTCGATACAAATGAAGGAATTGATTTTCAATTATAGGGACGGACACACTTGCAGACCGGTTTCGGGCTATTTGGCCACTCGTCAGTGCAAGGCAGTGCCATCATCAACATAAAGTCGATGATTTCCCATAATTAAAAATCAAACTCCTACACGAGTATCAAGCCCCGGCCAAAGCTGATGCGAACAACGAAGTTATTACGCCATCTACCAATGGACGAGGTATTCCAAAAGCAAACCGAATTCGCCCATTCTATGTCAAGTGTTTTTACATTTTCCTCGCAGAAGGAATGGGCGAATTCGGTTTGCTTTTGGAATACCTCGTCCATTGGTAGATAGCGTAATAACTTCGTTGTTCGCATCAGCTTTGGCCGGGGCTTGATACTCGTGTAGGAGTTTGATTTTTAATTATGGGAAATCATCGACTTTATGTTGATGATGGCACTGCCTTGCACTGACGAGTGGCCAAATAGCCCGAAACCGGTCTGCAAGTGTGTCCGTCCCTATAATTGAAAATCAATTCCTTCATTTGTATCGACGAAAGCAAATGCAGGATTTACTTCTGTGAAGAAACCTGCACTGGCACCTGGTCGGATATAATTCAATGCCCTTCGTGGTATTAGCCAGGGGAGTAGTTGTTTTCTGACAGGTGCCAGCCGAAACCTACTGTGTAGGTAATTTGAGACTGGCCTGAACAGATTGTTCGAAAGATGATTTGATTTAACGCCAGTCTTCAAGTATGCCCACTGACTATGTCAAGTGTTTTTACATTTTCCTCGCAGAAGGAATGGGCGAATTCGGTTTGCTTTTGGAATACCTCGTCCATTGGTAGATGGCGTAATAACTTCGTTGTTCGCATCAGCTTTGGCCGGGGCTTGATACTCGTGTAGGAGTTTGATTTTTAATTATGGGAAATCATCGACTTCATGTTGATGATGGCACTGCCTTGCACTGACGAGTGGCCAAATAGCCCGAAACCGGTCTGCAAGTGTGTCCGTCCCTATAATTGAAAATCAATTCCTTCATTTGTATCGACGAAAGCAAATGCAGGATTTACTTCTGTGAAGAAACCTGCACTGGCACCTGGTCGGATATAATTCAATGCCCTTCGTGGTATTAGCCAGGGAAGTAGTTGTTTTCTGACAGGTGCCAGCCGAGACCTACTGTGTAGGTAATTTGAGACTGGCCTGAACAGATTGTTCGAAAGATGATTTGATTTAACGCCAGTCTTCAAGTATGCCCACTGACTATGTCAAGTGTTTTTCTGTGAAACAATAAAAATGCTTGGGCTTATGATAGATCATAAACTGTCTTGGAATCCACATATTGATATGCTTTGTAATAAATTGAGAAAAAATTGTTATGCACTCAAGTTTCTATCACACCATTACCATGGAAATGTTCTACTGACTCTGTATTATGCCAATATCAACTGCCATTTGCGATATGGTATTCTTGGCTGGGGTACATCCTCATCACTATCGAGAGTTTTCGTACTGCAAAAATTTTCCATTAGGATTATTGCTGGATTGGAATGGGGTCAATCATGTCGATCTACATTCAGAAAACTGAAAATTTTAACTGTGATAGGTTTATACCTATATGAACTGTGTATCTATGTTTTCAAAAATAAAGATAGGTTCTTCTCCGATGCAAATGATCATCAGTATGCCACTAGATCCAAAAATCTTCTTTTACCTACTGCTCATCGGACTACCCTATATCAAAAGAGTCATTTATATAATGGGCTGTAAAATTTTCAATCACCTAGATGCCTCTATCAAAAATGCATCAAATCTAAACGTTTTTAAATCCAGACTGAAAAAATTACTGATTGAAAATAATTGTTATTCCATTGAGAAGTTTTTAAGCTGACATCATTATATTTCAATAGTTTTTGTTGAAACTTCGTATCAGACAAAGCTCTTTTAGTGAATATATCGAGTATGTATTTCTTGAAACTAATACGAGCAAATTTGTTATTTTTATTTCATTGTAGCTAGTTTTTATAGTGTTTAAAACAATGTTTTTTGTTGTTTTCTTATTTTCTTTTTGTATTCCGACGTCATTTTCAGTTATTGTATATTGTGTGTACTATTCAACTGGAAAATAATAGAATATTATGCAACGATCGTGTAATGATGGTTATTAATATATGAGCATAAACCGGGATACGAAACGAGCCGAAGGTGAGTTTAGTATGGTTTATGCGAGTGTATACGCTATTTTATCTACACCCGATAAATAGTGAAGAACTACAAATATTATATTTATATTTGTATTGCACACAATAATACTAATTTAAAGAAATTCTTTGAAAAATTTCACAGAATTGTAATTAATAGTATTACTTCGAGAAATAAAACGATGAAATATGGAAAGAAGATCAAAAATCAAAGAAAAAAAAGGTTACATGAGACCGGATTCGAACCAACGTCTCCTCCTGCTAGAAAATTCAATGTCAGCGCCACAGACGGTTCGGCTACGGAGAGTCCACAAATTTGGATGAAAAAATATGTAATAAATCATGCATTTGTCGAATGAAAAATCAAATCATTCTAACTGTATTTCTGTCGGTGAAGGTGTCGAAGGTGATTCTCCCATATCGCTGGTATCAGACATTTCGTTATGATTATCGAAGTTTGGCTATATTCTTCAAAAGTTCAATACCTATACCGATTTTGACTTGACAAATGTCAAATGCAGAGCATGCACATCATGCTTGATTGAAAAATAATGGGTTTTTATTGGTTGAAAATCTGTATCGTAATGAAAAATCTGTATCGTAATGGATTTCATTATAAAACGGGTTGTGGGCATATAAGTGTATTATTAGAGTACGGGTGTAGATAAAGATTATTATTATTGAAAGCGTTTGATTGAGTTTGGCATCGGGGTCTCCTTTCTAAACTGCTTTCTCATGCTTCACCTTCTCAAATGTGGGCTTTGTTGAAGAGTTTTTTGTTTGATAGGTCATATGTGGTTGTTGATGGAGTATCGTCTGACATTCTCTCGATAAATGCAGTGATTCCACATGATCCAGTTCTGGCGTCCACTTTGTTTCTGCTTCATATCAATGACTCTGGAGAAAACATCTTACTTCGGTGTACTTTGCGGCCGATAGTATTCTTCATACTATAGTTTCTTTTCCAGAGTCCCCATATCAGCATAAGCAACAGAAATTCAGTGAGGCAATCGTCTCAATAGTATTGACGATATCTTGGCGAAAATAATAGGATGGGGTGACATCAACTTGGTGGAATTAAATGCTGGGAAAACCGAGGCATGTCTATTCTGGAAGTAACTCGATGAATCTTTCTTTCATGATAAAACTATGTGAAATCGTTCGCTTAAGGTGCTTCCCAGAAGCTTGGATTCCTATTTCGTACAAGGAAATACTTCACTTCTCGTCAGCTACTGATGATCGGCAAGGCACAGATACGACCTTTCCCAGGATAAAGATATCATGTATGGAGCTCAGTACCAAATCCATTGAAACTTTTTGATTCTTTTCAGAGAGAAGAAATCCGTTTTGTGGGTACTTCTCCGCTCACGAACTAGCTCATTTCGTTGGAGAATCATCTTGCCCAGGGAATCTTTTTCCGATAGATCAGCTGAACGTTACAACTCCTCACCGAAACCAGTTTTTTCTGAGGCACACACACTTCAAAAATTCAAAGATAATATATATTAGTATCTCCTGTCCCTTGATTCGAGCGGTGATCTTTGAACTTTACGGGGCTTTCCTTATTTGATACATAAAAAACCTCATACTTCAGTAGGCACGCATTTGATTACGAATGTACAGAAAGTGAAATGTTCCTAGTTGATAAACTGGAATTCTCCACATTTATATCAGTAGGTAACTAAGCAAATTTCGACTTTGGATTCGTACAATAGCTCCATCGATGACGCCATTCCGTCTTGGGAGAAAATTCCATTTCTATCGAATGGTCTCAAGAAATGAACTGGGTTTCGTTTTAAACTCTTGGCTTGGATCTATTTCCAGTCGAAATCTGCTTCGATCAACTATACAGTATTTCCAAATATCAAGCTTCTCACCCCACAAGCAAATGAATGACGCCCTGTTTGTACTATGATTCAGTTGTTACCCGGTATATAGGTACTTTTCAATATATTATAGTAATGCCTAAGAAGGTTGATGAAACTTTCTATTCCATTTGAGGTTAATGCCGGTTTTCATGATATAAGGCAAGAAGTGAGCTTGTCACCTGAAAGACTTTGAAGAGAAGTAATGATTCAATCAAGTTATTATATTCAATGTGGTTTCCATAAACGATCTCAAAAAATTGAAATGCCATATAAGGTGTTAATTGCATATCGTAAAAATATATAAAATATTGCAATTCCTTCATGTATGGTACCTATGTTTCACTTTAAACGGTGTATGTATGGTATGTTTCATCAATTGCAATAAACTGCCTGGTTCAATCCCATGTGGGAATTCAGTAAGTAGAAGATGCAAATGAAATCCTCTATAATCCCTCTCTGAGAATCAAAATAACCTGCTTTCATCCGATCCTTTTACATTTATGATGGGCATTTTCGGGCTTTACAACTTAAGGGTCCATCATCATAATCATTTAGCTAGTACCATATATTGTGAAACATACTATTATACTACTGGTTTCCTACAATTTGAAAAATTGAGAAACAACAAACTTTTTTATATACTCTTGCTCTTAGGAGGAATTGAGTGACCAATCATATTTTATTATCTGTCAACATTTATTCATGTCCACAATCTCAATTTTATTTAAAGGTGATCGAAACTTTCATATCAAACCATTAATATAAGATATTCCCAAATTATCTGAATTAGAGAGTAAATCATCCATCCAAATTGGTAATTGATCGTATAAATTCCTGACACTGATATTCACTGATCTTTCTCTCTTCTCATCGATCACATAATTGAATGTGAAGCAGTTATCCAATGTTTTTGCGAGATAATTGCAGATTATTGATACAGTGCCTCCATTACAGGCTATGCAATATTCGATCAATATTAAAAAATTCATTGATTCACTATTTATCATTATTGCTATTATTTATTCTTTTTTACTTATGCACATATTCTTTCACATATTTTTCAAATTCTCTGATCTCTCACAATTTGCATTCAATTCGAAATGCCCCCAAGACAACAAGCTATTTCTGACTTTGGCTTTCATCAGCTGTGGGTTGGCGAAGTCCTTGCATCGAAGACGAATTGTGATAGATGACCAGAGGATTTGAAATGAATCGTTTCTTAACGACAAGCGACACATAAGTGGAACCACCTATGGTGTAACACTCTAAAGGCGCGTATTCACCTGAGCACGAACGGGAACGAGGCAAAGTGAGGCCGAACGAGCGTGCGTAGTGTGTACGTCACAACGAGGCGCGGAAAACGGTGCGGTGCGCGGTCCGAAGCAGTTCGAATGCCATCCGATCGGTGTCGGTACTTCAAAGAAAAATTTGAATATATGTGGACGGCATTGGTGCCTTCAGTTGCCTCGCCTCGCCTCGCAACAGAATTGGTGTATTATTTTTGTATTAATTGTACCTACCTATTCTGTCCAGTCGTATTGTACAGTGTACATGTTGATAAAAAATGAGCTGGGATAATGACAAAACGTTAAGTTTCATAAAAGAGTATGAAAGGCGGCCTATTTTATGGAGAAAAAATGATAAATTGTATTATAATATCGTCAAAAAAGCAGCACTGGCCACTGTCAAATCTTTTGCGTCGGCCATATCGGTTTACACTCTTTTAACAACACTTTTCCCAACTGCTGATGATTATGAAATTCGCATGCCGCTCCGCACGGGGTGGATCGCTGCCTCGTTCGTTGCCTCGGATGCTTCGTTTCGCCATCAACAAAAATACGAACGAGGCATTCGTTCGGCCTCACTTTGCCTCGTTCCCGTTCGTGCTCAGGTGAATACGCGCCTTAAGTAAATGCTGTAATTGTTTTCCGTCAGTGGTGGCAGTTCGCCACGTCAACTAACAACTGCGTTTGCAGAAATAATGAGAAGCAATCTGAGAGTGTTATCGAAAATCAAATCCACAAATGTATCTGAAATGATACAAATAGAAAGAGTTATTTAATACGAAGCAGAGAAATCAGGAAACTGATAGATTATCAAATTCCGATATTATTTCTGCAAACGCAGTTGTTAGTTGACGTGGCGAACTGTCACCACTGACGGAAAATTATTACAGCATTTGCTTGGACTGTTACACCCTAGGTGGTTCCACTTAGGTGTCGCTTGCCGTTGAGGCACGATTCATTTCAAATCCTCTGGTCATCTATCACTATTTGTCTTCGATACGAGGACTTTGCCAACCCATAGAGGAAGAAGGCCAAAGCCAAGAACAGCTAGTTGTCTTGTGGTGGGCATTTCCAATTGAATGCAAATTGTGATAGATCAGAGAATTCGAAATATATTTGAAAGAATATGTACATGAGTGAAAAAGAATAAATAATAGCAATAATGAAAAATAGTGAATCAATGAATTCTTAATATTGGTCGAATATTGCATAGCCTGTGATGGAGGCACTGTATCAATAATCTGCAAATATCTCGCAAAAACATTGAATAATTCCTTCCCACACTCAATCATGTGATCGATGAGAAGAGAGAAGGATCAGTTAATATCAGTGTCGGGAATTTATACGATCAATTACCAATTTGGATGGATGATTTACTCTCTAATTCAGATAATTTGTGAATATCTCATATTAATGGGTTGATATGAAAGTTTCGATCACCTTTAAATAAAATTGAGATTGTGGTTATGAATAAATGTTGATAGAAAATAAAATATGATGAACTGAATAAAAATCTGGAAATGTTTCAGCTTTATATTGTTAAATAACCTTCTCCTAAGAACAAGAGTATAATATATGGAATATAGGAAAGTTTCTCATTTTTAAATTTTTGAAATTGTAAGAAACCAGTAGTATAGTATTTTTCACAGTACATGGTACTGCTAAACGATTATGATGAAATCAATTAGACCCTTGAGTTGTAAAACCAGATAATGCCCATCATTAATGTAAAAGGATCGGATGAAAGCAGGTTATTTCGTTTCTCAGAAAGGGATTATAGAGAAATACATTTGCATCTTTTACATAATGGGATTGAACTAGTAAGGCAGTTTATTGCAGTTGATCAGCCAATGCCATTTAGAGTGAAACATACTATACATGATACATGAAGGAATAACAATAATTTATTCGATTGAGGCCATGGCGTCAAGTCACGAACCCTTGTCCCACGTGACAACACCTGAGGAGTAGGCAGATTGAGACCTCAGCGTGAAGTCACATTTACCTCTTGAAAATGGCTCCAAAATCGGAGCCGAAACGTCGAGAACAAAACTCCAGATGCGGTTCAACCCGAACTCAACAACAACATACTGACCGCGGAAACCTATCCGAACATATATATATATATATATATATATATATATATATATATATATATATATATATATATATATATATATATATATATATTCCCAGAAACCCAACAGACAACAACGTTCCCCACAAAGCTTTTCTTCCCTACATTAAAGGTGTTACTGACAAAATCAGCCGAATTCTCAAAAAACTGGACATAAAAACGATATTTACAGCCAGCAACAAAATCTCCACATTCCTCCGCTCCCCCAAGGACAAAATTGTCAACGAATCACAGGGTATATATGAAATACCATGTTCTGATTGCCATAGAACATATGTAGGCCAGACCAACAGACGTGTGACAAGTAGAGTATACGAACATCAACTTGCTGTCCGAAAATCAGACCCATCTTCAGCTCTGTCCAAACACCATCAAGAGACAGGACACAATATAGACTTCGCGAAAACTAAGACCATCGCCACAGCAAAAACACTACAAGCTCGTATAATTCGCGAGGCCATCGAAATCGAGAAGCGACCTTCCTGCTTAAATAAACGTGACGACGGCCAGAGACTTCCAACTGCATGGAAACCCCTAATTTCCAGATGCCCAGTCCCCACCAAGACATCCGACGGTCCTTTAGTAGCACCCGCTGCTATGAATCCTACCCAACATCCCTCCATACCTCAGTTCGATCTAAGGAGTAGGCAGATTGAGACCTTAGAAAGAACTCGTGACGAGACCTGGGGAGTAGGCAGATTGAGGCCCCGGCGTCAAGTCACAAACCCTTGCCCCCTGTGACAACACCTGAGGAGTAGGCAGATTGAGACCTCAGCGTGAAGTCACATTTATATTTATATATATATATATATATATATATATATATATATATATATATATATATATATATATATCCTACTATCACTAGGATGGGATTTATGACTTGACGCCGGGGCATAAATCTTCTCACTCTACAGGTCTCGTCAATAATAAACTATTTTCGAATAACGCAGCAACTTTTAGGAGTGAATTAAATATGTTTGCCATTTTACACTTGAATAAAACTAATTTTCATTCCTACATTTATGAAAGAAAAATAATATAAAAGTGAAGTGAATGTACTTATATCTCTCATATTTTTATTCAAAAACTGATTTTTGGCCATTTCTTCAAAAAACATGGATGATTTGAGAAAATTATAAAAATTTTCAGGACTATATTGCATATCGACATTTTTGTGCATGATTGAGTAACCGTTGAAAGGGAAATAAATTATTATATAATTTTTTCCGATGCGCATCGTTATTTCATAAAAAATAATAATTGCTCGTGTATTTATTTTACTGACCAACAATGAATAATGATAAGAACGTAAACCTACCAAACGAAAGGAATAAACATCCGTGGACGTGAAATTTTCGTCAATATCGGTATTGAATTAATAACAGATATTTTCCTGTCGACCTGACGCCATTTCGTGAAAGTCGACTGAAATTCAACGATTATCTTCGGTTTTGGTTGAGAGACCGTGCATCCGTTTCATTCGAGCACATCGCTGGAGCTGGTCGAGAACATTTGAAAACAGCTGTCATCGATTGTTTTGCTCGAATGACTTGATTTCCTATGCAGACTGGTCTACGTTTCACGAGACCCCAGCCTCGTTCAAATATAATTCGATTTAAAAATCAGTTATCTGTTTCGATATGGCAATAATAAAGTAATTTTCATGATTACTCCGTTATTTTGTATCATACAGGGTTGAAAGATAGTATATAATATTGGAAGAGTAAATTGCCGAAGGACGAACCTGGACAAATGAAATCAAGTTTCAATTCTACTGTGTAGGACTACAGATGCTCTCCTTCTCCGATTGAAAACACTTTTCGAAAAGTGATACCAAAACTTCCAGGGCATCATTCAGACCAAATTCCATGTACAAATATTCATGATCTATTCATGTATAGATGAGTTGAAGGTTTTGGAGTTCCACAGGGTACTGTTCTTGGCCTCATTTCAATTTGTATCAATGGTACTTACCTGTTGACGGTATTGAATGCATTCGTGAAAGACACTGTTATACTCTCCAAGCGCAGGAACTGGCCCGATTTCGAGCAAAAAAATATTGAATCATCTCCTTTAGTAGCCGCATTTCAACACTTTTTGGGTACCTTTGACAAGCTACGAATTACACTTAACCATACTCGGAAATCGAGTTTACATATAATATTTATCATATAATTATAATATTATATAATATATAAATGAAATATTATATATAATTATATAATTTATATATTTATTATATAAATATTAGTATTAAATCAGATAAGAAAGGTGAGATTTTAGGAATATATGTTGATTGCTTCCGTCGTACTTTCTTGGATCATTAACCTACCACAATCTGAGAAAAATAATAATCAATATTGAAACCTATACAAGTGCAGAAGGGTAGAATATCAATCTGCCCCAAAAATTCTTTATGAAACACGTCCTTTTAGTCAGTAAATTCAACTATTAATACAAGAACTAATATAATTTATAAAAATACTCATCAGTTAAATTGACCTTATATACGAGAAGACAGCAATAGGACGTGTTTCACTGAATGAATGCACTGTTTTTAAGTAATGCAGCAACTTTTTGGGGTGGATTATGAATCTGCCCTTGTACAGTTGTATAGATTTCAATATCAGTCCTAATTTTTTTTAGATTGCGTTAGGTTAACAATCTAAAATACTACGAAGAAAACATTCAAACACCACAAAATATTGACTCAAACAGGCATGTTTATAATAACATGAATGTCATCTGAAATATAATATTCAAATGGATAATGTCTTTAAAAAAAGTAGGATATTGTTTAACCAAATTCATGTATTTAAAAAAATATTTGGAAATGATGTATTGGAAGTTAATACAATAATAATACATTTGATTCATGGTATTACAGTATAAATCACAGGAAAGATGTTTCTGATGTGCAGAAGTAATAAATATTCATTAGTTGTTTGTTTTCCCTCCGGCATCGTATCAACGTATGAATATATTATTATATTGAAAATAGTTATTCAAATAGTCAGAAAGATCCTCTCAAGTTTCGTGAGCTTCGTATACAAATTGAGCAAGAAAAAATTACTTATGTGACTCAGTGCCTGCCGCGTCATATAGGAAGCATAGTAGCTTTTTCAGATAGAGGCTGCCATAATTCACTCTGGTATTATGTGTAGTAGAAGGTTACATATTTGAATGAAGTGTCACCCAAATTTCTCCACATCAATCATTGAAATAAATATAAATGGATAAAATCTGTGCCAGTGTCTGTACCATTTCTACGATATCGTTTATATCAATGATCGGAATGAGGATTATACCTTCGTTTCACTTGAGGAATGAGCTCTCTTCATACGCAATCCAGATGTCCGGAATAAGGACATTCCAGTTTTGCCTTTCATAACAAGGATTTTCGTCTCCTTTGAAGATCATGAGAGAAATACAACTCCTTTCGAATGTATTTTTTTTGATAATTTCGACTTTTACTTATGATTTATTTATTGAAAAATTATTCATCTCACGAAAAATATAGAAAATTCACCCTGTTCAGAAATTGAAACCTTGCATACATGCTCAATTTCATAACTCCAAACCATAAGCAGTTCCATTATTATCTATTATTGCGTAAATGATAATCTATAATTATTTTATTAATAATTTCTCGATGGATCTCCAACAATAGGCAAAATAATTATCCGTTAATAATATTTTTCTTTCCCAAGATGCATTTTCCCATGTTATCGTTATTTATAATAAGTGATGTTGAACTCGATTACGTTTCTAATAAGGGATAGGGCATTGATCTTCGATAATAAAGAGTAGGATAAAATCATGTTTATTTCAGCGGAAAAAAGGCAAATGAAACATCTTATAACGTAGGTCAAATGGATATACTTAGCAGATATATTTGTCTAATTCACCATTGAAGAAATTATGGATGCTTGAAATAAACACTGTTGGTATATAATTACGCAGACATATTTTTCTCACGAAAAGTCTTAGGAATATACAATAGCTCTGAAATAATGAGAAGTCTAGACTCAAAATTTGTCAAGTTTCACCCCATTTTTGATTGATTTTTGTAGTCTCTGTTATTTAGCCCAGTAGGGAAGTTATCACTATTATAATGATATTCTGGAGGGATTGGAGATCCAAACAACGCTTTTAGTAAGGAGATGATTTGGTCAAGGATTGATACTTTTGAACTAGAAACAGAGAACAACACTTCATACTTTGTGACTTTTACTGAGTATAATAACGTTATACTCACTGAAAAACCTCAGATTTTTTATGTTTAAACGATTTATGAAAAAACTGATAGATATCACGGTCCTACGGTCCTAAATAAGTCTTTCACTCGTGAAATGTGATGTTTTTGGTAATTTGGTTATTATAATACTTGATAAATAAAATCATCAAATTTGGATTGGCTGTAATGTGGTTATATCTATCTGATTATTTTGTTTGCATTGTAGAGCTACAAGAATGTATTCAACGAATTCCGAAACGTTGACAAAAACGCAGACAGATATCGCGTATCTGTACATGTCTACACGTTGGTTGTTTCAAACTTATTTTAATGCGGAAACACTATTTTTTTATTAATTTGGTTACTATACAACTCAATAAACAACTTTAAGTCAGTAAATGTGATGTGGCAGATGTGGTGTACTTATTCTTATCTGAATATTTTTCAACTCTAGGAATCTGAGGATATACTTATAAAAGTCCGAAACGGTGACATAAATAAATGTGTTTTTCAAACGTTGTTGCCCCCAACCCAACCAACCCTTCACTTATAAATTTTATTATACAAGACGATGAAGATATACTTTATCGGCACGAGAAACAGTTCACACTAATTTTTCTAAACACTGAAGAGTGGGAATAAGGGTGCAAAGGAGTTTTGGTTAAATTGTTCATCTCTAGAATGTGATTTAGTCTTGCACAAAATTTGTTAAAATCAGTGGTTCACCATATAAATTGTAGTTTAGTGAAAAATTAAAAAATAATAGTATATTATGCAACGATCATGTAATCACCATTACATGAGAGTTGCATACGCTATTTTATCTACACCCGATAAATAGTGAAGAACTACAAATATTGTATTTATTTTTGTATTGCACACAATAATACTAATTAAACGGATTTCTTTGAAAAATTCTACAAAATTGTAATTAATGGTATTACTTCGAGAAATAAAACGATGAGAAATGAGAAGATCAAAAAAGAAAAAGAGAGCAGATTACTCGAGGCCGGAATCGAACGTCTCTTCCAACTACGGGTGTAGATGTACTTTATCGGAAGCATCTCGTTCTACCCACATTTCGTAACACCCACAGTGCATAACACCCAAAGTGCGTAACACCCAAATGTCATAACACCCAAATTTCGTTATGCCCACACTCACCGAACATACCCGAATGATGCGCTGTTGCCAAATTCATCCTTCTTTTAGGTTAGGTTAGTTAGGTTAAGTTAGATTGGGTTAACAGGAAATTGCAGAATATCCGGTAAATTTTGCAACAGTGCATCATTCGGGTATGTTTGGAGAGTGTGGGCATAACGAAATTTGGGTGTTATGACATTTGGGTGTTACGCACTTTGGGTGTTATGCACTGTGGGTGTTACGAAATGTGGGTGTTACGCAGCGCACCCACTTTATCTACACCCTTACTCTAATAATACACTTATATGCCCACAACCCGTTTTATAATGAAATCCATTACGATACAGATTTTCAGTACGATACACATTTTCAACAAATAGAAACCCATTATTTTTCAATCAAGCATGATGTGCAAGCTTTGCATTTTGACGTTTGTCAAGTCAAAATCAGTAGGTATTGAATTTTTGAAGAATTTAGTCAATTTTCGATAATCGAATGGAAATGTCTTATGGCAGTGATATAGAAGAATTACCAGCGACTCCTCCACAGATGTCCTAAACAGGAAAAAAATACAATCGAAAGGATTATATTTTTCATTTGACAAATGCAACACATGTGTTTTATTTTCGACTGAGATGCCTAGGAAACCCTGGTGTATCTACTTATACCTGAATAATTTTGGGATAAACTTGGCGAAAACCGATTGCTTGATTTCTGGGATCGCAAAAGCTTCAGATCGCTATTGTAGATGGCGATCAGTCATATACCATGTGAAGCTTAATTTTCAGTAGATAGGAATGTGCAACCGAATATTCCACCACTGTTTATTATTTGCCTACTGAGATTTGACAGCCCTGACAGCCAATCAAATGCGTTTCAGAAAACGTGCATGTAACGTGGAACCTACCGTTAACAACCTGTCAATACTGTCACTGTCACCTGCTACCTCCACAAGTTTTTAGTGTTTTTATATCAGTTTGTAAGACTAGACTTTGATTCCAAAAAAATTTACTTTGCCCATTCACCTGAGAATGTACGACAAAGTTCATGCTAGTCTATTGAAAGTGATAGACTGTCTTGGAATTGGGGATACACGCAACGGTTCAAAATACGTATCACATCGATATTTCCTTTATTTAAACAAAACTTTGTTTTCAATATCTCATTGAAGGAATACAATTGATTATCTACTATTATTGCGTTCAATATAAATACCTAATAATATAATATTTTCAGTTCTTCATTATTTATTGGGTGTAGATAAAATAGCGTATGCAACTTTCATGTAATGGTTATTACACGATCGTTGCATAATATACTATTATCTATCCTTGCGGATAAATTGATAATTTATCCACCCTTCAAGATGAAGTGCAACTCAGTGAACTCTTTTGTGTTGATAAAAACTCACTGCAACATGCTGAAAAAGAAGTAACAGCCGTAATCCGTTACCAGTGCCCTACCCGTGTAAATCGGCTTGTCCCACGAAGATCAATATCGAATTCCTCAAACCGCGAAGTCCCGATAGAATCAATCCAATGTAATTGAGATTCATAGAGCACTTCGAATAACTCGTAAATTCAGATACAACTATTTCTAGGTATCGCTTCCCATTCCATGCACCTGCATTCAAATCGGCACAGTTACGGCTGTACCGGGAACCATAGAAAATGTCATATTAATGGCTTCGAATAATTTGAATAGAAAGTACTATTAGATATGAGATGCACAATTTATTGAAATAATAGTTGTACGTTGCGGTTATTTTATTACTTCGGTCAACATCCATTGCTTGACTTTAACTTTCTTCGGAAAGTACATTGATTATTTTACGACGTACGACGGCTTTACATATCTACCTACCGCAGTTTTGCATGAATGGTGGCGATGTCCGATTTCACTCCCGTTAGGAGGCGCTAGTGAAGTTAGGGGTCAAAACTCAGAACTCTAATGAAAGGTAACATGCATTAAATTTGAGTTTGTCTCAAATTGTTTTTTTGAGTCTTTATTTATTATCGTCATTATAATCATAATGCTTTTTTTATTCAGTTATTATTCGATCCCATGAGATATTATATGAAAGTTGAAAATTAGGAAGGGAAATTCTAGTTAACTTTAAAGCTCAAAGTTTATTTTTATCGAAAGTTTTCGTTTTTTATACTTTATGATTCCATTTTTGGTGGAATTGAAACGTGAAATCACGTTTTCATTTCACAGATTCCTAATAAAATAACAGATTATTCTGAGAGGTAAGCTGAAAAGGAAGCCAATATGCATTTGTATTTGATAAATCGGTAGAAATGTATATTTTTCTCCTTGCACCTGTATACGCACCTTTTGGGGTCGATTAAAAATTTGCCCTTCTACAGTTTCTGACTAATAGAACTTGTTCTATTCAGACGGAAATATTATTCAATTATCGCAGCAACTTATCGGGGTATTGATAATCTGCCCTTCTACACTTGTATATATTCTAATAATAAATCCTGTTTCTTAATATTGTGGTAGGTTGAGAACCAAGAAAACTACGGAGGGAGATTTTATCCACCAGAAAATAATGACATGCAAACAGTACTTTTATTTATACCAAGAAATATATTATTGAGGTTCACCCAAGTATGATAAGTTCATTGACTTTCTTGAATATCAGATAAATATGAAGTGATTTGAGTATATTATAAATCGATATGGGTGAGGTTAGTTTTGAAATGAATTTCCTTTTGTGAAATAGCTAATGCAAAACTAGCCCTTGACTAATTCACACTGAGCTGTTATGAATGTTGCACCCTTACATTAAAACAGTCTTCACAATAATTTGAACACGATATCTTACACCGATGTTTTCGTACAGTAGTATCGCTTGAAATATGAGAAAACACTTCATCGGGTGTATTTCTGATAGTTTTTCTAAACCCTTGTAAAGAGGTTTTCTGGCAAGATGCATATATTCCTGGTGTGATCATCGATTCGATATTGATTTCCAGTAGATGGTGCAAGAATCAAATTGAGTCATCTTTTGACATTTGCATTTCAATTCATTCAAATTTTGCTAGATGGTCCATAATTTTACTGTTCCTTTTAACCAGCTCAATAAATAACTATCTATTCATTTATATCAAGTTCTGATGGTAAGTACAAAAGATTCAAAACACATGTACTCAATTTCAACTGGTCAATATAACGCGGGATTATTCTGACGTTGATATAAATAAAGTTCATCTTGCTCAGTTTTTACTTTGGTAGAAGTTATATTCGTGTTATTTGCTAATTGCTTCCCAGAATTTCCCAGTTTAACAAAGTTTCAGCGATAGTGACAATGGTTGTTACATGCCCTGTTGAAGGATGCAACCACAAAAATTTCAAATCATGGAATAAAAGTTCTTTCGGGAGAGTGTTTTCAAATACGGTCTTTTTGTACAGCGCAATAATAGCGTGCACTATAGCAATCTTCCTAATGAATTGAAATTACTCCGGTTGATCTGGATTTGGAGGGCCCAATTTACAAAGAATATTTCCCTCATACATAAAATGTCCCACAAGAGCAATGCAGTTATCGAAAACTTACAGCGGTAATTGCATTGTATCGAAAACATACAGCGGTAATTGCATTGTATCAAGTCACCATAACAACACATTTGAAACCGTTTAGCTAGACGTCAGTGAACAACACAAATAAATGTCAGATAGACTTCAAAAATAGAAAAACATTTCGCGTTCAGGTGAGTGCTCCATACAATCTATAGAGGAAAGTATAAATGAACAAAAAATAACATTTCCTTGAGAATTTCTTTATTCGTGAAATATTCCTATACATTCGTACATAAAAATGACCACATACTTTTGCATTCAAGCGTGATATCTTATACAAATTGCATTCGGTTATTTTCATATTTTGTAAAAGAGCCCTCGTCCTTCGGACTCGGGAACTTTCGCCAAAATAGGAAAATAAACTTTTGCAATTTTTAGATATCACGCTTTCTTGCAAAATTATCGGTAATTTTTATGCACTCGTGCAATTATAACCGATAATTTCCTCTGGTTTTACGCATCTGTGTTTCAAATGAATCAGAACAAATCTTTCAGGATATTTTGTTTCTCATCATTTTGGTGGATTGTGAATGATTATACACTACAATACAAGGATGGCAGAGTTCGTCGATTTGATTTGAGCAGATATCCATCATCACAGGCGCAAGGATACTAGGTTCATTCGGAACTTTCCAGTTAAGAATGCAGTACATCTTGACCAATCCATCTTGGCACAGAACTAATGACGATTATGCTCAACAATCTCTGTGGAGTATAGTAAGATAAATGAATTCTCTAAGAAAATTGAGTAGAAAAAAAAGATTAATATGGAGTTCCGATCAGTGCGGATTGACTCAAGACATACACAGCACCAACAATAGGAGTAGATCTTTTGAAAAGTTAGCCAAAATTCTTTAGTAGTTTAGCAATTGATCAAATTCATGTTAAGCAAATAAGGTAGAGCCAGTTCTGAAAATGGAGAAATAAATGACGAAAATCGTGATAGACACGAACGAAGTCATGAAAGAAAATAATAATTTCAAACCAGAATTATTGTCTTCCGAACAATAAATAGACCATGAATGAGACAATTGAAATTGAAGATCAATATCGAAATAAAAGACATTCACCATGGAAAAGTTGATGATTACCACATTACTGCTATACCCATTGTACTCGAATGAGCACATAAAAAATTCCCAATTGCCAGTTCTAAAGTTTTAATAACCGAAATCTGCTGAAACCACTTTACACATATCAATTGATTTTCATGCAGTATATGAGGAATCTATATAAAATATTTACCTGCTGCATGCACTGTCCTAGTAACCAAAAACGTGTCACTATGTACAAAATAACAGTTAATTGTGAACTAAATCACTGTTAGATGATTAATATTCATGAATTCGAAATGAACTGTATTGCGAATCAGTGCAGATGTCCGAACTTTTTATTCAGAAACCAACATCTGAAGCCTTCAAAATCCAACAAAATTTTCATTTTGCTAAGCTCCGGGTCACCCTCAGAGCCAATCCTGGATGCGATATGTGATAAGATATGATACTTGAGTGAACAAAAAAACCAAAAGACTAAAATTTACATGCACCAATCAATAGTTGTTTTTTCTTCATTTTGTTTCTCTGAATCCAACAATTCAATACACTTTTCCCTACAAGAGTAATGGCTGAAAATGGAAGCTTGCGCCACCTATTAGACGGAGGGAGAACTATCTTCGTGACTATGTAACATCGAAAGAGAGAACTTTCTCATTTTACAGTAACCTTCAAAATACCACTGTGTTCAGATCGAGAAATCGATTGAATGATACTTCATTTGGCTTCCTTATTATCTATCGATCATGGAACTTTGTTGCTTTTCATTGAGTGAGAGGAATCAAAACTTAACGTAATAAATATGTTCTTACTTCAATACAGTGCTTGGATATTATCGTAACTCATATTTCACCATCTGGTTGTTTGTAACGAAGGCTGAATTGACTTACAGAAGTCGATGGATTAGTTCCATGATTATTCGAGATTACCGTTCGATGTCGCCACAATATGAAATGGAATCATTTAGCTGTTGGTGAGCAATTGGTGTGGTTTTTCTCGATGAAACTCAGCCGGAAAAAATGTGGCCCGAATAATATTTTCAGTTATAAACAAACAGACAGTCAGGAGAAAGCAAAACGGGTCAAGTAACGCCTAAGTGTGGTGGAGCAAAAAAGCTTTCCCTCCCCTCACTAACAGATATTGAAGTGATCTCATAATTATTTTGCTGACCACTTTTCATTTTTGATATTTTTTTTGAAACACATTTCTATATGCTAGATCGAGTACAACATCAGGCAAGTAATTTCTAGCAGAAAACTTGCAAGTAGTTCACATATGTATTGCTAGAGATCATAAGAATGAAACGACTGCAGAGCTGTTTATATTTTCAGTCAACTTTTTTGAAATGAATGATTTACTATACATACCCATATATTTCATTCGATGAGCCTGCTTCATCATAAATATAGTTGGAGATGAAACTGTTGTCAACATAATATAATAATCAGGTACCAATCTGAAAACCCTCGCAGACGAGTTCTGTTAAAAAATTATGTAGGGATTTAGGGCTATATCGATAAACTGTTTATATAGAGATATAGCATAGCTATAAAACCATAAGGAAATGTCATATAAAGGAAACGATACCAACGACAGATCGTCGATCAGGGTTCATTCCAAGCTACTTTACAAGATGTTGGAGGGGAGAGGTGTATTTTTTGTCGATAGGATACCTATCATCATAGTAGACAAAGAAGCGTAAGATTTTGATTCTCCGGAGAAATATACAAAACTCTGTTACTTGTCATCGACTACCTGAAACGTGTTAGTTTATTCTCTCATATATTCGTTCTAAGGACAGTTACCTATTAATACATTTCCATATTTTACTGTTTCATCGAGATTCACCAGACGAGTTAAGTCTCGCCATCTTTCTGTTTTTAACTGAAAGACCTGCTGAAATATCTCCTCCAGAGCTTGTTCACCATATGTTCAAGTCATGAAACTGTCTGCGAATGAAAAAGTTTGTTACGGCTAAACCTGGAAAGATTCAAAACTTCCACCTTTCCCTCTTGGGTCATTCCTAGTTTAAGGAAAGTGATTCACGTCAAAAAAACTTTAGAAAATATAAAGAAACTGGAAACATGAATTGTTACTATAACAACTGTAAATTAAGGGAGAGTTGCGAAGCTATTAGAGATCAGTGCTTTGAAAATTACATTTATAAAATTTGAATTATCATTTCTGATAATCCAAGGGCGTTTCGGAGCTATATTCAGCAATGTTTTATGAAAACGAAGTTAGAAATAATAATTCTGAGATTTTCAATTAGTTTGCCTGCTATTTTTCAACTTTGTATAATTAGAGTCAATCATAGTCACTATTGCGAGTAGTATAATCTATTTTATTTACGACTAATTTATTTATCATAAATGAATGATTTATCAGTTTCATTCATCTCAAAACAAATACAAAAACACTACCTAGTTTGGCTATATTGTTTTCATGGTAATATTCAATTCGAAAAATTTCGTGAAAGTACTACAAGAGGGAATAAATGCGTCTATTAATCCCTCGCCATTATTTCCCAAGGGAATAATATACTACGGTAACCATAAGTATCATACTTTCATTAGAGAGATTTTAAGCCCCTTATTCACATGCCTAGAAATGGTTATCGTTATTGTGAGCATGCGTGTTAGCAACTCTGAAATTCGTTATCGTTATTAACCATACCGGATTCCGTTAGTTACGGAGAAATAAAGTTACGCATCTCTTACCGTTATCGTTATTTTTGCAGCATCTACGTTGCCACTTGTTGCATTATTTCGTCCAAATGTTAGAGCATTTTGAATTTACATGTTTTATTACGTGTATTAGAATAATTTAAAAGCATTAGGAGAGATTAATTTTACTACAAATATTCGCGAATTAGTATTTTTTTTAATAGCACTGTGGTTGAAAGGAAACCATACTTTAAATTTATATCATTTGGGCTGAAGCTAGAAAATAAATTGAATCTGGCAACACCGAAAATATTATGAAGTTGTCTACGGTAAGACGACAGAATTAACCTAAAAAAAGGTAATTGTATGGCTTCTTCCATCATTTATTAAAAGAAATATAAAAAAACTTTGAAAACCATAAAGTGACAAAAAAAATTCTCGGATCACAACAGGTGTTATTCTTAGGTTAGGTTGAGTAACATTCATTAAATTTTGACGTTATTTCTAGTGGCTTAAAATCTCACTTTTATTTTGTCGAAGTAATCGTTACCGTTAATAAAAATAACCATAAAGTAGTCTAAAACAGCCGCTAAATTTAGTGGCTTAAAATCTCTCTATTATGTTTTAGTAATATTATAAAACTCATTTCCTTACAGAAAAACCGGTTCAGATATAATCGATTACGTTCTCTCTGCTCCCCCAAAGCTCACAATGAGACCTGATGGGATTCTATTATTTTTTATGCACAAATGCCTATTCACTTTAGCAATTCTATTGTGAAATTCATTCAGTCAAATCTTCTCCTTAGGCACCTTTCCAGAATATTGGAAATAAAGCTTTCTGAAACAAATATATAAATTAGGGGAATTCTAGAGTAGTTTGCAATCAGCCAGAGATGGCTAAGATGTTCGATTCTGTGCAAACAAGGAAACTTTTATGGGACTGTGAGTCTCTATTCAATCTCCAGCAATATGGTTTCACAGAGGGTAAAGCCACTTGTACCAGCCGTGTTCTATATTGAAACTATATAACAGAAAATCTTGAAAGGAGGCTACACGCCTACTAAGTCTACACTGACTTCGATATAGTCGACCATGGCCTACTTTTAGCTGAATAGCTTCTTGACTGGTGGAACTCTGTCGGTGAAATATGGAAATTCAACATCTACGCCCATTCAGGTTCCATGAGGGGTACCACAGGGATCCCATATGGGCCCTCTACTGTTCAACCCGTCTGTATCGGATGTGGAGTTCGCTTTCAAATATGCAGAATCCCGTATCTTTGCAGACTTCAAGAGCAATTACTTGTCATGAACATGCCAGATTGGTACAAGAAGATCTCGAAGCTTTTGCCGTGAGATGTAAAAATAATTTACAAGATATCAACATCGATAAGTGTCAAATTATCACTTTCGCTTAAATGTGAGGTCCAACAGTTGAATTTGATAGCGAAATGAGTTTTAATCTTTAAGTATCACAAATAGTGGCAAAAAGCCTTGGAATATTAGGTTTCGTGTTGATATATTCTACTCATTTTTCAATTGAAACAAAGAGAATCCTGTAATGCGCTTCATTTAGTAAGGTCTATTCTTGAATATTGTTCGATTATATGGGACCTATACTAGGACGTAAATATCGATTTAATTGAGAGTGTACAAAAACAATTCTTGAAGAATTGTGCTTTCCACTTAGGTTTTCAACAAATATGATTACAGTCTTGAACAGGTTGAATTAAAAATCATTAGAAGATAGGAACATTACTATGAACTTCAGTTTCCTTTTCAAGGTGATAAATAATGTAATTGACTGCCCAGAACTGCTTCAACTAATGACTTTACATATTGAACGAAAGGACACCAGAAATTCTGATATTTTCAATATACATTTTTTTTTATACCAATTGTGCTTTAAACAGCCCAATTCCTCGTGTTCTGAAGCTGGGAAACCAATGTCATAATGACTTAGATTTATTTGATGTGTCGCCTCAAGCATTATAAAATCATTTGAAAAAGCTTTTCTTCACCTTCACGTTATCATTGTCTTTTGTAGGGACCACAACTTTTGGTAATGTAGACACAAGACATAAGCGTTCAATAATACTTTGTATTTCCTTACTTGATGAATATGTTTCGTAAATTGGCTCTGCCATTGATAAATAGATAAATCAAGATCGAGGCTAACGATGTCTCCTCTGTCTCTGTTTTCATAGAGATCCCCGAAGAACACAGAAGCCTCTATTTCATGTATTCTGAATAGCAGAAAAACATACATAATTTTATGTTCATGTTATATTGTAAATGAAATGGTTACGACTCATTATGTTTAAAATTTATTACGATTTTCCAGATAATTATTAATATTGTTCATGACATAAGTTTCGTATACTTAATTGACCATATTTAGATCACCAACATAATTTTCTAATCATAGGCGTTGAATCTAGTACTAGATCAAGGTTTCGGTCTCGATATTAACCGAGTCGGTAATTGATAAGACGGTATGTCTAGTGAAAGTGTTTTTGGTAAGCGTAAGGAACCCTCCCTGAGGCAATATTTGATACATATATTAACCGCCCAGTCGAAAATTCAATCACAGTTCGATCCAACTAGCAGACATGGCATTCAAAGTAAGTTACATCATTATTTCTCCAAAATAATCCATGAGTAAAAATATCTACTAATGTTTTAGACTTTGAAAACAAATTCAGCGTAATGATAGCGGCTTCGTAGCATTTATTCATGTGAAAAATATCTTTATCTTCATATTTTTTGCATGGGCTTTTTCAAGAATTTCTTCTGTTAGGACAATTGATCGAATTCATATTCCTTCAACAAAAATACAGTTATGTAGTGCGATATGAATTTCATGTGATTGCCGATGAGATTGCGTAAGTCATCTTAACGGAAACCTCAATAAATCTAATGAAGTGAAGAAGTCCGCGAAAATTTAGGAATGGTAAAACTGAAACTCAGCGGAGTACACCGCCAGCAGAATATAAAATTATCATTTTTTCCAGAGAATGATCCTTTTTTCGGTATTACCTACCATCAAGATTTTTTTTCATTTGAGCAAAATCTTGTATTTCTGTTCCGAGAGAATATTTTTTCTTCATAATGTAGGCATCTGGTCAAGAAGTTCCTTTCGCCTTCAACAGTTTCACCGAGATCTGTGAGAGGAGTACAGACGAGTTCAGTTTCCCTAATTATAATTTGTTGGTAACAGATATGTTTCTTGATATCTCCTATTCCATATCATCGTTTTCATTGTTTTCATCAATAAATGATAGTATTATTATTATTATCGTAGACATAGTCTTCATATAACGACAATAACAGTCATAATAAAATAATGGTGATTTTTGAGTTTAATTTTTCATATAGCAGATTAAAAAGCACGAAAACCACTTCTATAAATAATTGGCTAATGATATAAATAGCGATTTTCGAAACTTTTTTTCAGTTCGTAACTTTCGCTGCCCTCGTAGCAGTAGCCCGTGCTGGTGTCCTTTCAGGATACGCCGCCCCTTTGAGCTACGGTGCCCCAGCTGTAGCTAAAGTAGCATACTCTGCTGCCCCAGCTGTCTCATACTCCAGCGTGTCAGCTCCAGTCGCAACCTACGCCGCTGCCCCAGCATACGCCAAAGTAGCCGCCCCAGCAGTAGCATACACTGCTCCAGCCTACTCTTACTCTGCCCCAGCTCTTTCCTACGCCGCCCCAGCCTACAAAGTAGCCACCCCAGCCTACAAAGTAGCTGCTCCAGCTCTTTCCTACGCCGCCCCAGCTTACAAAGTAGCTGCCCCTGTCTCCTATGCCGCCCCAGCCTACAAAGTAGCCGCCCCTGCCTCCTATGCCGCTCCAGCCTACAAAGTAGCCGCCCCTGTCGCCTATGCCGCCCCAATCACCAAGACCATCGTTGCTGAAGCCCCAGCCAACTACAACTTCGGATACGCAGTGAATGACCCCCACACCGGAGACAGCAAAACCCAGCAGGAAACCAACGACAACGGTGTTGTGCACGGAAGCTATTCTCTCGTTGAAGCTGACGGTAGCAGACGTATCGTTGAATACACCGCTGATGACCACAACGGTTTCAACGCAGTCGTCCACAAGGAACCAGCTAAAGTAGCAGTCAAAGCTGTCGCTCCAGTCGTTGCCAAAGTAGCTGCCCCAGTCGCTTATGCTGCCCCAGTTGCCCATGGCTACGCCGCTCCTTTGTCTCACGGATACTCCGCTCCAGCCTACTACCACTAATTCACTGATTGTGAATCGTGTTGTGGTTGATCGCTTGTATATACGCCTTATTTATTGAAAATAAAAAGAAATTTGCATATAGAATATGTTTTCTTTCGTCTTAGGGTTTACATGAAGGGAAAATGCTTCTATGTTCATACGTTCTTGTGTTATGAATACTCATATAAAATATCTGATAAGATTGTCGCTTGATTTTCAGGTGACTCATTGACTTTCTGAAAGATTCTGCCGATTTCCTGGATCAACCGTAAAACTTCACGAATTGTCAGTGATACAGAACTGGCTGTATAATTATTTATAACCTATTTTCTTTTTGATTCGATACTTACAATTAGATAAATTCGTATTACGGAGACAAATGATAGTATAGGAAATTCAATTATGAAAATTCAGTTCACCATTACTGTATCACTCTTTTATAAGAGTTGTTGGCTGTCATTTCTAAGTTTCTTGTTCAGCGATAAATGTTCACAATGAAAGAATCGAAGCTTTGGAATGAACTGAATACTTCAGCACGTCAAAACTGTTCAATTGTCGGTAAAAGTATTTTTATTATTTTCCTTTCTCGAAGAAGCTCACTAATGATCATTCACAAAATCTAAATACAAAATTGTAGGAAAAATTATATGAATGAGATCTATTCCGAATTCTCATTAGACCTTCCTCTCGCGATATCTGTTTGATATTTCTCTGTTTACTCACGCAAATGATTGCATTTTGACCTAGCTTCTCAACTATCTCTATCAAGAAATCAATTTTTTCTATAAGAATCTCACTCGAACTGGTGGTTCTAAATGGAACTTCCGAAAACCGTAACAAGTAATTTGCTATACAATGATTCCTTCATACAGGACCACACAAAATTGCTCTCAGGAACTGTAACAACTTAGTTCACTAATATTGAATGGGAAGAGACCAAATATTCACCAGGAAAAAACATGTTCAGTGATGGTGAATAATTCCACTAAATCTGATTCATGCGACCAGATCTTGGATATAATAATGATATTAATAAAAATGTATTCTCCTGAAGGACAATACCAAAAATTCAAAGGAGTAGTCAGTCAACCAACTAATCTGAGATATATAAAGTATATGACATAACATTCAGTCACTTCAAATAAACATGTACAAGATAAATAAAAGACTTCTACTTTACAAATACAATCACAGTGCCTGATCAACGCAGTGAAAACATCTCTGGATTGAGAATTGTTTGAGGTTCTTTTTTTACATAATTAGGTGATTAATTATATAATGAAAGACCTAGACGAAAAGCGATGGTTTCGACATTATCTCGCGAGTTTTCAATATATCGACACAGCATGATCGAGATGATAAACCCAACATTACTGGGAGTATTCTTGAGCAAGAAATACATCATTGTCCCCAGAAGACCCTGCTCAAAGGCAGATGCCCAGGCGTAGCATAAGGTCTACTTGAGCGTAGTAGAGCGTCAGCAACCGATTATCAGATAAAACTGTTCTCATGGTAAGCAATTGATAGGTAACAGAGTTCAACTCGTTAATTGAGATTCTAGGATATTCTTTCCAGGAAAGATGTTCATCTGAATATAATCCAAGAAATCGAGCGGACTCACATGACTCATTGAACGAAAATCAAGAAGGTTGAGTTTCGAATCTCAATCTCGGAAATGTGGTAATTCCCATTTGTAGAATTCGTCTGATTCTTCAACTTCTATCCTTCCAAGTATGTTTTCAATCCTTTTCTCATTTCGAACTTTTTGAAACTTTGACAATGATCCCACAAGACAGTTTATGGATGAACTCCAGTTCTATCTACTTCAGATCATATTATTCGATGAATTAAACATTTGTGAATGCTATTTTCAGTGTGTCGCACGAATTTCTTTCATCTTCACTTCGTACCTTTACTTCGTACAGTACTGTAAAATGAAATAAGGTACCATTTTAATTCATATAAATTTGAAGGAAAAGTGAACGAAATAATTGGCATTTCTTTTCACGAGCGAAATACCCCATGAACACCTGCATTTATTGAGAGAATATCAGATGATTCTCCATCAACAACCACATACAGAGACCTATCCGACAACTCTCCGACATAGCACATAACTCAGGAGGCAAACCTGAAAAGGAGTCGCCGAACGCTTTTGAAATGCCCATTGCAACAGCTAACGTTCCTCCGAATTTTTCGACAGAATGCTGCCAAATATGTAAAACATACGACGATAAGTCACTGGTTGATCTTTGATGCCGAATAAAAACAAAAGTCAATTATGTGTTGGTTCTTGTGCAACAAACAAGGATACCATCAACATAGCAACATATCTAAACGATATATGTACTACGTGGATTATGAAATGTTTCATATTTTTTATCATCATGCGTCTGAACAATGGATATTCTCGATGTTTTCGACGTTCTTGACACAAGAGGAAGTGAATACTGTATCTGCAAAAGGTTCGAGACGATGTTTATATTAGTTTCATCATCAGACACCAACAATATTTCAAACAATGGATTTCCTGTTCGTGATCTGATCCAATCCTCCTAGTACTGTCATATTATCGAATGAAACAGGGTAGAATTTTCAATTGGAATAATTTATTTTTTGAAACTAGGGATATGTACAAAGTGAGAAACTACACACGATTTACTTTCAGTAAATTAGTGGTAGTAAGCTGGTGCAGCATAGGCGTGGGAAACTGGGGCAGCATACGCGAGAGGAGCAGCTACTTTGGCAACGACTGGAGCTACAGCTTTGACTGCTACTTGAGCTGGTTCCTTGTGGACGACAGCGTTGAAACCGTTGTGGTCATCAGCGGTGTATTCGACGATACGTCTGGTGCCGTCAGATTCAACAAGGGAGTAGCTTCCGTGCACAACACCGTTGTCGTTGGTCTCCTGCTGGGTTTTGCTGTCTCCGGTGTGGGGGTCGTTCACTGCGTATCCGAAGTTGTAGTTGGCTGGGGCTTCGGCAACGATGGTCTTGGTGATTGGGGCGGCGTAGGCGACTGGGGCGGCTACTTTGTATGCTGGGGCGGCATAGGAGACAGGGGTGGCTACTTTGTAGGCTGGGGCGGAGTAAGAAACAGCTGGGGCAGAGTAGGAGTAGGCTGGAGCAGAGTATGCTACTGCTGGGGCGGCCACTTTGGCGTATGCTGGAGCAGCGGCGTAGGTTGCGACTGGAGCTGACACGCTGGAGTATGAGACAGCTGGGGCAGCAGAGTATGCTACTTTAGATACAGCTGGGGTAGCGTAGGTCAAAGGAGCGGCATATCCCGAAAGGACTCCAGCACGAGCTACTGCGATGAGGGCGGCGAAAGTAACGAACTGTAACGAAAATTCTTTCAGAAACTGAACATCCAACAAAAAAAATTAAAAATAATATCATTCTCTCTGAAACAAATCTTTCGAACTAATTATCAAATCAGTTGTCTTCTGTCGAACACTTACTTTGAATGCCATGTTCACTCACTAGTTCAAGTCAACTGTGACAATTTTTCGAACAAACTAGTTTATATATGGATCGTATGGAGCGAAGGTGTATACTTCCCCAAAAAGTACTTTCACTCCGTTTACCACGAGAACGAGTTGTTCTTGTGCAAATACTTTTATTCGAAACATTTGACATTGACCCAGTGATCAATTTTTGCGACCAGCTCATAGGCGGTTACGTTTTTGTTGTAGAACTATACTGTTGTTATAAACGGTTATTCTTACCTAATACTCTGATAATATTCTGGGCTCTCGTTTGATCTTTCTTTTGAAGGATGGAATCATTGATGTTATGTTGAATTCTATTGTGTGTTTTCGAACGGATGAATGAAAAAAAGTTAATAACACTGTACTGAATACTCCACTTTCAGATGATGTCAGGTTGACCTGTTTTGGGTATGCATTCAGCGGATCACATAGGAAATAATTTTTTGGATTGTGAACCTATTTCAATTGAACGTTAAAATGACACATTGACGATTGAAAAATTGGTTTCTTTTGAAATGATACGGAAGCGGCGAGGTTGATTTCATCTGGAAGGAAAATTCCTGACATTGAATTAAGTCGTTTTCTTTCGTTATTTTTGTGCTTCAATCTTGTTATGAAATATTTTTTTTGCAATCTCACAGAATCAATGGCATTGATCATTGCTTTATTTGGGAAAGAATTTTTGAAACTTGAGTTTTTCTGTGAAGAAAATGATGATTGAGGTTCGGCTTGTTCTTCTCCGAATAATCAAAAATAGGATACAAAACTTTTATGAAATGAGTGAAATAAAAAAATCACATAGAGATTTGATCCATCCGCAAAAAGGAGGTAGGTCTATCATTTTCCTGCCTATATGGTACGATGGACATTGAATCACGTAAAAGCGACTTATTCTTGCTCAACTTGAATACCATACCAGCTTACCAAACTTGAATCAAATATATAGAAAATTCCTAGAAAATTTTTACAGATAATTAATAGCAGCTTGTAGAGGAAAAATCCTGGTGAGTGAAATTTTTCTACAAACTACTTTCTATTTTCGCTCTATTGTATAGAAATTTCCTATAATCGAGATCCCTTTTACAAGTTTTGATTTTTTTTCTCATAGAAGTATTCTGATTCGGAGAGGAGGGAGCCTAAAAAATAGTTCCTTAAAGGAATAAGGTTGTTTTTCCGATATATTCAGAGTTCTCACCAGATATTCGTATTGAAAGTAAATCAAAACATCAATATCTACTAAAATGGTTAAATAAATTGGAGAAAAAGATTCAATACGATATAACGAAAATCTAGAGAGCTGAACAAAATTCTGTTATTTTGCTCAGATATCTGTGTTATCGGACCATAGTATTCACAAAGTGCCATTCTCTGAAATGAAAAGTTGAACCAGTATAATTTCACAATATCTAAACGAATGATTTTGAAAAATCTATAAACTATATAGAAAGACATTTAGAAAAATTCATTGGGTTGTTTTTCACTTGAGATGATTTCATTGATTTTTCAAGGCCTCACTCAAATTTCTTGAACTCCCAAACTCATTTGATTTTGTTTGGTTTCTTCTTCGTTAACCAGCTGACGAAAGTCAACTAGGAAAAGTCGAAACTTGTGCGAGCAATGGATCAACAAGGCCTTACATTTCAACGTGCGATTACCCAGTACGGTAGCCCGACGAGGATTTGAACCCCGATCTTCTGCTTGATAGGCTTGATTTTGAATGCTTTCCATAATTGTAAAAAATAGACCAAATAACAAATGATAGTGCAGGAAAACGATCCGGTCGCATGCTGAATCAAAAATTGAATACATATATGAAGTGTCCCCATAGACTTTATGAATACATGGACTGGCTGTCAAGTGACACTCATTCATATGTATTTAAGCCAGTGCGGAATACATTAGAGAGAAAGGGACAGAACGATAGATTTCTTGGATGGCAATTCACGTCTGTATTTTGCCCATTTCTATATGGAAGTGGTTATACTTACGCTAACGTCTAGAGATGGGAAAAAGTTACACTGAAAATTTCGATATCAGGTACATGAATATGCTAGTTGAAGCAAAACGATCTGAAACCGAATAGAAACACCTCTTCTCTTCAAAAAATACTCTTAATTTCCCCCTATCATCAAACTAATGAGAATGAAATTTCTCCTCCTGGAGATGCTAGCCTAGAAATTTTTAAACTTTCACGCCAAAGGTTCCAATATCATCTCGTCGACTACTTAGGCCCAGCCCATGTCTTTCATGAGGTCCATGGATGTTGAATCGAATTTTCAAGTCGAGATGATACTTCTATAGAACTCAGAATGATATGAAAACTGATTTCGAGCCAATCAATTCAAGAAGTGATCCAGGAGACAATACAAGTTATGAAGGTAAGTGTACGTCGGCTTACACACGGTATATCATTGTTTCAATATTTTTGAGGATTCGAAAACTTAGTTACTAGTTCTATTGGTTATCAAAACCTTCGTTCATAATGGGGCGCCAAGAATATTGTGAAAAAAAATTCTGTGCCTGAAAATGCGAGAGTATACGAACTCACCCGAGATTACGACCACGATTCACTTCGAAATTATACGTAACCACTTAATTAAAATTGGCGCAGAAGTGATGATTAGGTCAATGTCAGAACCTCCGGTTAATATACAAGAACTGAATCGATTTGTTCTCGCTGTGAACCTAGTGAAAGTAAACCCCCTTTGCCGAGTAAAGATTCGATTCATATATAAACGAGCTCACTTGATTTTCAATCACAGTGCAACATAACTTGTCAACATGGCTTTTAAAGTAAGTTTTTCATCGAAGACAACTGATTTACTTCGGTCGTTTCATGAATGTTCCATGTGAAAAAAATATACATTGTTCATTTAAAAACATAGAATTTTATTTATTTACTTTTTCTGTTGCAGTTCGTAGCTTTTGCCGCTCTCATCGCAGTAGCCCGTGCTGGTGTCCTTTCGGGATACGCCGGCCCTTTGAGCTACGCCACCCCAGCTGTAGCTAAAGTAGCATACTCTGCTGCCCCAGCTGTCTCATACTCCAGCGTATCAGCTCCAGTAGCAACCTACGCCGCTGCCCCAGCATACGCCAAAGTTGCCGCCCCAGCAGTAGCATATTCTGCTCCAGCCTACTCTTACTCTGCTCCAGCTCTTTCCTACGCCGCCCCAGCCTACAAAGTTGCCACCCCTGTTTCCTACGCCGCCCCAGCCTACAAAGTAGCCGCCCCAGTCGCCTATGCCGCCCCAATCACCAAGACCATCGTTGCCGAAGCCCCAGCCAACTACAACTTCGGATACGCAGTGAACGACCCCCACACCGGGGACAGCAAAACCCAGCAGGAAACCAACGACAACGGTGTTGTTCACGGAAGCTACTCCCTCGTTGAATCTGACGGCACCAGGCGTATCGTCGAATACACCGCTGATGACCACAACGGTTTCAACGCTGTCGTCCACAAGGAACCAGCTCAAGTAGCAGTCAAAGCTGTAGCTCCAGTCGTTGCCAAAGTAGCTGCCCCTGTCGCTTATGCTGCCCCAGTTTCCCATGCCTATGCTGCACCAGCATACTACCACTAAATTAATGGATGTGAATTGTGCTCTGATTGTTGTTTTGTAAATATGCCAAATTTATTGCCAATATAGACTGTTATACAGTAAAAGGTTTCTCTGCAGTTGTCTTTTGAAAATCAGAAAGAATGGAAATTATCGGGTGCATCTGCAAAAATCGAGATAAAAATTCTGAGAACATTCTCTTATATAGACACGATTAAAAGAATCTACTCAAAAATTCATATCTTGTTTATCAACCCAATCGATTGAGAAGGATTACCAACATTATATTGAAAAAATTTAAGAAATCGTAAGGAATCGTTTGCTATGCATCATAATGGAACTATTTGTATTGCGTATTGCGCAGTGCGGGACAAGCAGCGGGACAAGCAGCAAGCAGCCATTTGAAATCTACGGCGGAACAATAAACCGTGCCAAGTTGAATTGTATAAGCTGTACAAAGTGCCATTCTCTGAAATGAGAAATTGAATCAGTACAATTTCACAATTGATTTTTAATGGCTCGATTTGATTTCTTGAGCCCCTGTTCAGAAAATGAAGCTAAAAAAAAGTAAAACCTCGCAATTTTTTTCGTCCAGCACCGATTTGAACAAAAATTTGGGATTAGGGTTATTTATTACACCTTCTGGTTCATTTTCTATATTGTGCCATTGTATGCTTTTTGTTTTTTAGGGGTGAAAACTACCTCTAATTGTCAAAAATTATAAAATAACATTAAATACCTGAATATGAGTAAAAATAGTTAAATAATGATTGTTTCATGCTTTAGGATACAATTTCATAATCTTTCAACCTACCCTTGTTATAAACTACCCTTGAAAACATTGAAATTTTTATAATATGTCTTCGAACTTTAGAATACACTGGTGGTCCTTAATAGCATTATTCAACTACATCTTAGACTGAAAGGACGTAAGATATTCGCGTTGTTTGTGGATTTTAGACGGGCGTTTGATTCCATCAAACATTCACTGATGTGGAAAAAACTTCATAATTTTGGTCTAAGTGGCAACTTGATTAGTCTCTTTCGGTCGCTGTATGAGGCAGCTACTTTGTCAATTAAATGTGAAGAAGGTCTCACAAAACCGATTGACTTAAGCCTTGGAGTCTTACAAGGAGAAACGCTTAGTCCACTACTTTTTGAAATTTTTTTAGCAGACATAGATGATTTTTTTAAAGAAAATGGAGCGCGTGGAGTAAACATTGACAATTATAGCGAGATGTTGGGTCTAGCCTACGCCGACGACCTAGTTTTTTTTGCCGACTCGGAAGTTGATTTGAGGCGTAAAATTACCTTATTAGAACGGTATGCTGATGAAAATTCAATAGCGGTCAATGTCTCTAAAACTAAAATCTTACCTTTCTCAAAGAGCGGGTTTCGTAAAACTGCTACAGATTTTACGTATAAGGGAGAAACTATCGAGCAAGTCAACAGATTCGCTTATCTAGGAGTCACCTTCACGTCAAGGAATTTGTTTTTGGATATGGTAGAATCTACTTATGAAAAAGCCAACCAAGCTTCTGGTGCGGTATTTGCAATCTTAAATAAATCTAAATCTAATGACTGGTACACCAAAGTAAAGCTATTTGATTCGCTTGTCGCTAGTATTGTCTCAAACTGTCTTCCGGTGTGGGGTATTCGGTATATTTCCCAGTTAGATCGTATCCAAACCAATTTTTTTAAGAGACTTCTACATCTACCAGTTACCACACCAAACTACATAGTCCGAATCGAGACTGGTCGAGTTAGTCTTGCTTTCAATATATTCAAACAAACTCTAAATTGGATCATCAAAATTCTGAAGATGGATAATTGCAGGTTACCAAAAAAATGTTTTTTAAGGCAGTTGCAATTACTGCAAAACGCCGATTCACGATATAACTGGGTGAGCCAAATTGTCAACCTTTTTTCATTAACGGGCATTGAAGTACCATGGTCTCCTAATATCACGTATAGCTTTTTTGAAAAGAGAAGAAAAAAAATGGTCTCTTTATATCTGAGTAAACTTCGCGAATCCGACAGACGTTTAGCTTTGAACTCGAACTTTTTAACTATTTACCCTTGTCTGAGCTTTTGTAACTCACCTGCCTCATACTTGCGACTCAACCTGCCTATAGCTATTACACGAACACTTGCTCAACTTAGAGTTGCTAATAACTTTTATATCAAGTTCACTCACAAAGGCTCAACTTATCGTTGGGACCCTAGAGATGTGTGTACTATTTGCAACACATACCAGAAGGAAACTTTGACTCACCTTTTATTGGAATGTCCAATATGGTCATTTCTGAGACAAGGTGAGCTAAATATTCTGAAATCATGGGATGACATAATATTAACATTGAATAACCCCAATCTCAGATCTGCCAAAAAACTTTGCGAACAAATATGGAGTATTTTATTAAATAGGTCGTTCATTTTTAATGAATGAAAAATGTCGCAGAAGTTACGATCACTTTTTATTCGCATATGGATAAACGCAAAAAGTTGTTCAAACTTGTAAACATGTCATCTGTCGGCTACTGTCAAAGTAACACGATTATTTTTTTTTTCTTGTTTTTTTTCTAACAACCCTTTTCTTTGTTAGTTTCTTTTTAGTATTATTTAATTTTTTTCAATATTATTAGGTACATAAATATGATACATATTATTTATCTTTCTATACTAAGAATTGATTCGATGTTCGATCTTGGTTGGGAATACATTACATTATTTATATATATATATAAGCACTCTATTGTTATGAAACTATAATGTTTTTATAAACAATAAAATTCTGATTATTCTGAATACACTGGTGAGAAATCAACGAAATATACACTCACACACACGAGCAGATTTTTCTTCTTCTCTGTCTTCCAATATGAATGGAAAAAGTGGAACATATAACGTTTAACGGCCGAATATAGCGGTTATGTAGATTACTACGCTCCGAAGCAGGTAATTCAAATATTTAAAAAAAAATTGATCGGTTTTTAAAGCATAGCTTCTTCAATTCAGGTGATAGAATTTTTTTTCAGAAACGATTTTGTAGAGCTTTTCGAAAGCTATAGGACTATGTGAATCAAATTACTCAAGATCTCTTAATTTTTAAATGGGGAGAGTTTAAAGCGCTTGACTAAGGTGATGTTCGGTCGTAAATGTAGGTGTTAAACGGCTATATCTCGACGAATTTTCATTTTACGAAGGATCTACACTTAGAGAAATTCTTGTCATTAAAAAAGCTACAATTTAGTACTGTGTCGTTTTTTTTAGTATCTTTAGTATTTTGAGAGATATTTATAAGAAAAGGGTTGAAAACACGAAATTGAAAAAAATCGTTTTCTCTTTAAACTCCAGTTTTTCTAAAATAAGGCATTCTTAATTGGTTAAACTTCGTGGGTGTATTAATAGTACATATATAAAGAGAATCACAGGAGGGTGGCGATCAATTTCAGTTAGGGGGTACTTTGGAAGTTGTTTTTACAGATTTTTTTCGTAGAAAAAAGCGGTTACCGATCTTATTTTGATCATAAGTCGGTCAATTTTCATGCTAGGAAGACATTTTTTTATATGTTCGAAAGCTTCAATTGAAAACTTCGAAAAAGATTCTATGAGCTTTCTTCGAAAAATGAAAGTTTTTCTCGTTATTTCGCTTCAAATCTTCCAATTTATACATTTGACGAAAAAAGCTAAGCAATAATTTGCTGTATCTCAGTTCGTATGTGTCGTAAGAAAATCATAAAGGAAGCATTGTTTTCGTTTCTTCAAAAGCTACAATTTGCCCTTCCACACTTTTTTTGATAAATTGCATAGTTTTAGAGTTATTTGCAAAAAACTTTTGAAAAAAGTCGATTTTTTCGTCAAAAAAACTGTTACCTTCAACTTTGAATAACTCAAAAAATATTACTTTTACGAAAAAACCGTATGTAACATTTTTTTCTAAGAATTACTTTTCCGTCGTACAGTTTATTTATTTATTTATTACCCACACAAGCTATTACAGCCTAATTACATAGATAAAAAAATTGTAATTGATCAATTCGAAAACTTAATACTACTACTTAACTATTTATATAACTATTTACCAGAACTGTAAGGGGGGGGTGAAAACTTGTAATTTGCTAAAGCATAAACATACCAATGATTGAAAAACTCTCTCATTCAGTACCTGACATTGTCCATATAAACAAATAACAAGGTGATTATGTCCCAATAACGCCCTAAGTTGCAATGTTCAACATATGATCTAGAATTCTTTTACGAAATACTGATGGAGAAAGAGTCCAATCCAAATCAATAAGACTGGTCAAGGTGTTGGCTAATTTGAGTATAGACATCAATGGTGCTTTCATTATGTTTGTTATATTGAACATGAGGGAAAATCTGGTGCGACGCGGGGGTACATTGAATGGTAACATACTGAGAATTTCTGGTGAATCAATATTGTTATTCAAGAGTTTGTGTAAAAATATCATCGAAGATAAATTTCGACGTTGTTCCAAAGACAATATTTTAAATTCAAGTCGTAAATCTGCAGATCTTGTTATGTTATTGTTTGGCCAAATGTGATATCTCTTGAAAAAAAGATACCTTAAAAACTTGTTTTGGATTTTTTCTAGTTCTTTCAAATGGGTTTGATACTCACCAAACCAGACAATGGCTGCAAACTCCAACTTTGGTCTAACCAAAGAATAATATAGCAACTTTATTACATGAATATTGGAAAATGAGGATGTTTGTCTAATTACAAAGCCTAGAGTTCGATTAGCAGATTTCACTAAGTCTCTTATGTGAGCCGTAAACGAAAATTGATCATTATATCTCAACCCCAGGTCTTTTATTTCTGTCTTTCTTTCTAATACCACATCATCCATTTCATACCTGAAGAAAATCGGTTCTTTTATGCGAGTTATAGATATCACACAGCATTTTTTCAGATTGAAAAATAATTTGTTTCTGGAACTCCAGTCCAATATGTTATTTATATCTTTTTGTAAATGTACACAGTCCCTCACTGTATGTACGGCTTTGAAGAGCTTTAAGTCATCAGCAAATAGAAGACAATCCGAGTATTTCAAACAAGATTGTAAATCATTTATGAAAATAATGAATAGGAGTGGTCCCAAATTGGACCCCTGAGGTACGCCTGATTTAACTGCATATTTTTCTGAATATTTACCATTGAACCTTACTAACAGAGAGCGATCTTGAAGATAGCTTTTCATTAATTCTGTGAAGTTTGTTGAAATTCCATATTTGTACAGCTTTTCTATTAAAATATCATGATGGACCTGGTCAAAAGCCTTATGAAAGTCGGTAAAAACAACGTCTAATTGCATTTTGTTATCAAGAACTTTGGAAGCCTCATTACTAAATTCCAGTAAATTTGTATTGATCGACTTTCTTCCTCTGAATCCATGCTGTTGCGATACTATATATTTGTTAATGTAATCACTAAGTTTCCTGAAAATTATATGCTCAAACAATTTCGCTGGTGAGCACATTATAGAAATTCCTCTATAATTTTGAACATCCATCTTGTCCCCCGATTTGAATATTGGCGTCATAATAGCTGTTTTCCATTTCTCTGGATAAGCACTATCCTTAATAATTGAATTGAATATGTGAAGCAAAGGAATTTTCAGCCAATCCCCACAGCCTTTCAGTATATAAGGTGGAATCCCGTCTGTACCTGCTGACTTCTTAGGTTTCAACCTCTTCAGAGCCTCGCTAAAATCATAATCGGTTATTTCATGTACTGTAAAAAATTCGTTACAATCTCTGATATCATTTAAACTCTCGTAGTCGACATTATAAGTTGCGGGTTCCGCACAAAAAACCGAATGAAAGAACTTCGCAAATGCATCTGCAGTTTTTTCCTCTGGTATAGCTTCCTTATCACAAACAAAAACACCTAAATTTGTCCGGCTTTTTCTTTTACTATTAACAAATTTCCAAAATTCATTGACATCGGCTTTTATACCCTCCTCAATATTCTTGTAGTACAGCTTCTCTTCCTTTCTTATTAAATACTTTAGTTTGTGTCTAAGTTCTTTGAACTTATTATTATAGTACTCCGAAACGGATTTTAATTTTCTATACCTTTTTTTTTCACGTAACAAATCTCTAATTTCTTTCGAAAACCAAACTGGGTATGTTTTATTTTTTTTCCTGAAATATTTCGGAACACATTCTGCTATAACTTTATTCCAAATATAATAGAATTTGTCTAAAGCCATGTTCACATCGCCCTCTGTCAATATTGTATCCCAATTGATAACACTCACCAATCTACTCAATTCATCAAATTTAGCTTTTTTATAGTTATATCCCTCCTTTTCCTCTGTATCATCGCGAATTTTGTCGACTACGGGAATTGATAATTTAATGTTTAAAGCTGGATGGTAAACGTCTTCTTTTACAAATGGCAAACATTCTCTATTCACTTCACAAATCAAAGAATTATTTTCCCCACTGAGGACTAAATCGAGAGTTCGGTTTTGACAATTTTTCACTACATTGAATTGTTTAAGGGAGTTAAATTCTATGTAATCACATAACAAGTTGAGTTTTTCATTAGGGCTATCAAAATTTAGAGCATTACCAACTACTCCTTGTATATTGAAATCACCAACAATATAACATTTTTCGTGATCTAATACATTATGTTGCAAAAAATTGAACGCTTCTTCATAGACACTATTCGGACTATTTGAGGGTATATAAATTACACCAAATTGATATCTATAGCCACCCACCTTAATCTGGATAATCGACACCTCAAATGATGATGCATGATTGATAATGTTCAGGATTTTATATTTACTTTTTATTGCAATCAGGACACCTCCACCTGTACTTTTATTAGTTATATGTAAATTTCTATCAGCCCTTATCAAATTGTAATTTTGTGAACATACGATTTCTGCGTCTGCAACTCCGTCTTGTAACCAAGTTTCGGTTGTAATGTGATAAAAAATTTCCACCCCCGTGATGGGGTGGCAACCACCCCCAAGGCTCTAGCATACAGCGTCATGATATAAAAAATGATCCTTGAGCTATTCTCCACCTTCAGTGGAAATTTCAAGTAAATCCATGGTGGACGAAAAAATTGCGAGCAAAAATGCTTCATTTCCTGAACTATAAATCACATTTTATTTTGAATAATTTCCATATTAGTAGAAAATAGATCAAATTTCATCATATATCAGTGGAAAACGATCTGGTTATGGAAACTACATAATTTGAATATACAAAGAAATGAGCACTCTCAAAAATTGCCAACATGTCAATGTATGTAATGTTCAATGTATTCAATTAGCATAGGTCGATTTACACTTTTTGGGAGAGATTTCATATTCCTGATAATGACGGTGAGAAAGAAACATCGAAACCATTCTCCAGAAAATTGATTTCATGCCCCTCTTTTCAAATTCGTATATAAATCGAATTCATCATTTTTTCCAACGAATTTCAATCAATAGGTGCCAGCCGTTGGAAAATAGAATGTTTGTATGTTACGTAAAGTCGCGATATATACCTGAGATGAATAACGAGATTGGAATCTTCGGTGTAAAAGTTGAAACTTGTAGATACCAAATACCCTAAAACCAAACTGATATTTTTTCACTCGACGCGCGTATCGCTTACAAGGTTAGTATCTTCGGAAGAAAATTGAAACTATCAGTTTTCTTCTCCTGAAGATGCCAACCTTGTAAGTGAAACGCGCGTCGAGTAAATAATATCAACAAAAATATATTACAGTTTCCTGTATGATTTTCACTCACAATGGGTTTACAAAACCGCGACACGTATTTCGCTATTACAATAGCAAGATCTTGCTTGAAGAAGAGTGAAAATCATACAGGAAACTGTAATATATTTTTTGTTAATATGGATTTTCATCAAGTATCGGCCAGTTCAATTCAATAAATGATATCAGTTTGTTTTTTTCTTCGAATTGTCAGGATTGTTAATTCACATGCTTTTACATAAATGTTGCTACCCTTTTACCAGTTTTCGAGATGCAATTATGAAATCTCGACGAATTTTGTAATCCTACACCCTTCAAATTTCTAATGTCATTCTCCCACGGTACTCCGAGAAGTTTTTGTTGGTATCTTCTCATCAGATTTCAAAGCCTTTTCTAATACTGGTTGTGGAAGAATGGTATCTTTTACCACGCTTTGGTTGCACCAAATGCTTTTCAAGAATTGAAGGTAATAAATCGTTGCCAACAAAACAACAAGAAACAACAAAGTGACGTTATCTGATATGATTTCCAAAAGATGATTCGATACTTTTGATGAGAGTTTCCGTATTCAGAGTCGACCATAAACTTGGATGCACTGTGACCATAACTAAATGGTCAATTATATCGGGGAACGAACAATATCTTGGTCTTGAACATTGTGAATAATTGGCCTCCAATATAATCAACTCTATTATGATACATAGCAAACTATTTCTATCATTCCTTCAATTTTTTTCTACGTATTAATGGTAAATAATCTCAGTCGATAGGATTGACAGCCAAGATGTGAATTTGTGAGTTGGCATACAAGAATTTTTTTGATTTTTTTTGTTCTTATATAGGAGAATGTTTTTCAAATCTCCATCTTGAATTTTTCCAGATAAACAAGATATTTCCTATTCTTTCGAATTTTCAAAAGATAACTGCAGAGAAAGCTTCTACTGTATAACAGTCTATATTGGCAATAAATTTGGCATATTTACAAAACAACAATCAGAGCACAATTCACATCCATTGATTTAGTGGTAGTATGCTGGTGCAGCATAGGCATGGGAAACTGGGGCAGCATAAGCGACAGGGGCAGCTACTTTGGCAACGACTGGAGCTACGGCTTTGACTGCTACTTGAGCTGGTTCCTTGTGGACGACAGCGTTGAAACCGTTGTGGTCATCAGCGGTGTATTCGACGATACGTCTGGTGCCGTCAGATTCAACGAGGGAGTAGCTTCCGTGCACAACACCGTTGTCGTTGGTCTCCTGCTGGGTTTTGCTGTCTCCGGTGTGGGGGTCGTTCACTGCGTATCCGAAGTTGTAGTTGGCTGGGGCTTCGGCAACGATGGTTTTGGTGATTGGGGCAGCATAGGCGACTGGAGCGGCTACTTTGTAGGCTGGGGCGGCGTAGGAAACAGGGGTGGCAACTTTGTAGGCTGGGGCGGCGTAGGAAAGAGCTGGAGCAGAGTAAGAGTAGGCTGGAGCAGAGTATGCTACTGCTGGGGCGGCAACTTTTGCGTATGCTGGGGCAGCGGCGTAGGTTGCTACTGGAGCTGATACGCTGGAGTATGAGACAGCTGGGGCAGCAGAGTATGCTACTTTAGCTACAGCTGGGGTGGCGTAGCTCAAAGGGCCGGCGTATCCCGAAAGAACACCAGCACGGGCTACTGCGATGAGAGCGGCAAAAGCTACGAACTGCAAAAAAACAAAATCCTTTGTGTTATAAATTAATGGGGGATATTTATTTCAGTTCAAACATTCGTGAAACAATTGAAGTAAATCAGTTGTCCCTGATAAATAACTCACTTTGAAAGCCATGTTGACTAGTTCGATTGCACTGTGATTGAAAATCGAGTTGAGCTCGTTTATATATGATTCGAATCTTGAGACGACGAAGGGGATATACTTTCACTGGGTTCACAGCGAGAACAAATCAATTCATTTCTTATAGATTGTCCGGAGGTTTTGACATTGACCTAATCATCACTTCTGCGCCAATTTTGATTAAGTGGTTACGTATGATTTCGAAGTAAACCGTATTCGTTATGTCTCTCCTGTATCACGATTTGAATTTATTGGCTCGAAATCCGTTTTGTGGCATCTTATGTTCAACAGAAAATCATTTCCACTCAAGAATTTCAACGGAACATCTGTAGACCTCATGAAATACTTGGACTGGGCCAATATGGCTAATATTATTATGTTTTTGACTTGACTTCGTACAGTCGATGAAGATGAGGTTATTTTGAGAGAAGAAGCGGTGCTTTCATCCGGTTTAAGTTTTTTCTCAGCTTCGACTATTGAATTTATTCAATATCGGTTTCTAAGACTTTCTCCCAGTGGTACATTTTTGGGCTCTCTAGACGTTAGCATGAATATAACCATTGTCTATTTTTCGTTGCCCATGAATATAGGCATAATAATTACGTCATTTGCCAACAAAGAAATCTATCCTTCTATCTCTCCCTTATGAATTCCACGCTGGCCTAAATTCATATGAATTAGTGTCAAGTGTCAGCCAATCGAGGTGTTCTATAAATTCTATAGGAACACCCAATATAATTATGTATGCAATATTTTTTTCAGCACTCCCTTTTATTCACAGAAAAATTCTGTAGTGTTAAATCTGGTGATCTTGCGAGCCAATTGACGTCACGATTTTGCATGTGTTGTGGAATCTTGTGTTCAGTGTCGGGATGTTGATGAAGTCGGGATCTTTCTGAATGATATTATAGACCCTCTTGGTACCTAATAGTGACCTATTACACACGAGCGAAAAACTGTGAGCACGTGGCGTTAACCGAGTGCGGTAATTCGCGAGTGGATGTAATTGGCCTTATCCTCGAGTTGCGTACTGTACTTTTTCTCCTTCCACTATGCTTGTGCGGTAATTTCTGGTGGTGTTGCACAAATTTCTTCATTATCACTCATTTTCAATGATCGACAAGTCAATAAGTCATGACAGCAAGTATGTAAGACAATCGCTTGTCGATTCATGGATGTAACTAGTTTCAGTACCAATTAACAAACTGTTGAACAATTAATTTTCCGAAAATATGACCTCCAATTCAATTTTAAAGAAAATTTGGAGCAGAAAGTCGCTGTATTTGATTTGTGGACAATTGAATATAGTCATGAGACCAAATTTTTCAGGTTGTATGTTACATATTCCTTCATTTTCAAAAATATTATCCGGAAGCGGCCTCCATTAATTCAGAATACACGTGCATTTTGAATGAGCCATTACCTAATGACTGTCAAATACGTAATGAACAGTTTGAAATTGTAGGAGTAGGAAAACAATAATCACATTATAGAATGGAAATATCTCTATGTTTAATGTAAAATTGAGGAAAAATATCCCCTTGTTGCACGGAAAAGTTAAAAAATGACTGTTCGCTAACCAACATAAAGTTCCTTTACTGACCATTTGCCGCGTTGCCAAGTGCTATCCTCAATAACCTGATAGCTACCGCCATCTCTCTCATAGAGGAAATACACCAATGAAGTTCATTATAGTGATATAGATGAATATTTCAGCTTCAGCACATCAACAGAAACATTTGAGAATGGTGGTACATATGTTGTACCACCATGCATCAGTTGAGGCAGACTGGGTGGTACAATACTTGTACCACCATGCCCTAAAGAGTTTTGTTAATTGGAATAGGAGATGTACTGATTTGATATCCACAAAAATCGCTGTAACGCAGCAACAGAGCATTGTAGACGGAATATTGTTTTTGTGAGATTCTCTCTCAACAACATGAGGAATTCATATCAACCAGAAGAAATATATGAATATGTTGGGTGTTGTGCCATACTAAATTTGAAAAAGTACCTGTCCAATAAAATTAGGAATGCTACTAAAACTTATTCTGAGACAATAAACGTATGAACCATCAAACTTCTACTTTGCTACGGGTGAAGACAAAAATATTATATGGGTGAAACTCTATCGATTGAGCCTAAAACGGCTTACACCGAGTATAACATACTTTGGCATCGAGATTTTTTTCTTGAATTCGGGATGAAAAGATTTCTTCTGAGAAAAATAGAACGCTTATCGAAGTGTGTAATTAGTTCTACTTGAAATAATCCGAAATGAAACGAATGATTTATAAAATATATCGTTAAATTTCATAATTTCTATGTACTCAATAGAAATTGCAACTAGTTGGGAAATGAACATGAGGTTTCACTGGATTCCTCAATGTTTTCAATCGGGATAGGTCGATTTATATTTTTGGGAGTGATTTCATATTCCTGATAAAGACCGCGAGAAAGAAACATTGATATCATCGCTAACAAGGTTAGTATCTCCAGAAGAAACTTGGAACTATCAGTTCTCTTCTCCTGAAGATGCCAACCTTGTTAGCGAAACGCGCGTCGAGTGCAACTACTATCGGTTTTTTTTACTAGAATTGTTGGGATTGATAATTCACATGTTTTTACATAAATGTTGCTACCCTTTTACCAGTTCTCGAGATGCAATTATGCATTCTCGACGAATTTTGTAATCATCAACCCTTCAAATTTCTAATGTCATTCTCCCAAGGTAGTTTTTGTTGGTATCTTCTCATCAGATTTCAACGCCTTATCCAATACTGGTTGTGGAAGAATGGTATCTTTTACCAAGCTTTGGTTGCAACACCAAATGCTTTTCAAGAATTGAAGGTGATACATCGTTGCCAACAAAACAACAAGTAAAAAACAACGAAGTGACGTTATCTGATATGATGCCCGAAAGACGATTCGATACTTTCGATGAGAGTTTCCGTATTCAGAGTCGACCATAAACTTGGATGCACTGTGACCATAACTAAATGGTCAATTATATCGGGAAACGAACAATATCTTGGTCTTGAACATTGTGAATTATTGGCTTCCAATATAATCAACTCTATTATGATACATAGCAAACTATTCCTTATCATTCCTATAATTTTTTTTTCGTATTGATGGTAAATCATCTCAGTCGATAGGATTGACAGCCAAGATGTGAATTTGTGAGTTGGCATACAAGAATTTTTTTGATTGTTCTCATATAGGAGAATGTTCTTCAAATCTCCATCTTGAATTTTTCCAGATAAACAAGATATTTCCTATTCTTTCGAATTTTCAAAAGATAACTGCAGAGAAAGCTTCTACTGTATAACAGTCTATATTGGCAATAAATTTGGCATATTTACAAAACAACAATCAGAGCACAATTCACATCCATTGATTTAGTGGTAGTATGCTGGTGCAGCAAAGGCATGGGAAACTGGGGCAGCATAAGCGACAGGGGCAGCTACTTTGGCAACGACTGGAGCTACGGCTTTGACTGCTACTTGAGCTGGTTCCTTGTGGACGACAGCGTTGAAACCGTTGTGGTCATCAGCGGTGTATTCGACGATACGTCTGGTGCCATCGGATTCAACGAGGGAGTAGCTTCCGTGTACAACACCGTTGTCGTTGGTCTCCTGCTGGGTTTTGCTGTCTCCGGTGTGGGGGTCATTCACTGCGTATCCGAAGTTGTAGTTGGCTGGGGCTTCGGCAACGATGGTTTTGGTGATTGGGGCGGTATAGGCGACTGGGGCGGCTACTTTGTAGGCTGGGGCGGCATAGGAGACAGGGGTGGCTACTTTGTAGGCTGGGGCGGCGTAGGAAACAGCTGGGGAAGAGTAAGAGTAGGCTGGAGCAGAGTATGCTACTGCTGGGGCGGCTACTTTGGCGTATGCAGGGGCAGCGGCGTAGGTTGCGACTGGAGCTGACACGCTGGAGTATGAGACAGCTGGGGCAGCAGAGTATGCTACTTTAGCTACTGCAGGGGTAGCATAGGTCAAAGGGGCGGCGTATCCTGAAAGGACTCCAGCACGGGCAACTGCGATGAGAGCTGCAAAAGCTACGAGCTGCAAAAAAAACAAAATCCTTTGTGATAAAAATGAATGAGGTATATTTATTTCAGTTCAAACATTCGTGAAACAATTGAAGTAAATCAGTTGTCTCCGATAAATAACTCACTTTGAAAGCCATGTTGACTAGTTCGGTTGTACTGTGATTGAAAATCAAGTTAGCTCGTTTATATATGAATCGAATCCTGAGACGACGAAGGGGATATACTTTCACTGGGTTCACAGCGAGAACGAATTGATTCAGCTCTTGTACATTGTCCGGAGGTTTTGACATTGACCTAATCATCACTTCTGCGCCAATTTCGATTGAGTGGTTACGTATAATTTCGAAGTGAACCGTATTCGTAATGCTGGGCGAGTCTGGAATTTGTAGCACTTTCAGTCGGAGGAAGTTTTTTGAAATATGTTGTATCGCTCATTTTCAACGAAGGTTTGAATAAACTATAAATTGCATTCTGAATCCCTTATAAAATTGAAACAATATAATATTGTGGGTAAGCCGATGTACACTTACTTATATGACTTGTATGTCTCTCCTGGATCACGGCTTGAATTGATTGGCTCGAAATCAGTTTTTGGGGCATTTTATGTTCTATAGAAAATCATCTCAACTCAGAGAATCAATAGAACATTTATGAACCTTATGAAATTCTTTTACTGGGTCTAGAAGGAAAGATATGCGATACCATTATTGGCAATAATATGGATAATATTATTAACTTTCTGACTTGACTACTCATAGTCGATGGAGATGAGATTTTAGAGAAGAAGCGGTGCTTCCATCCGGTTTTAGTTCTGTTTTAGCTTCGAATATCGAATTTATTTGATATCAGATTCTAAAATTTCTTCCCAGTGGTACTTTTTAGGGCTCTCTAGACGTTGGTGTAAATATAAACACTTTCTATATTTTGTTGCCCATGAAAATAGGCATGATAACGACGTCATTTGCCAACCAAGAAATATATCCTTCTATTTCTCTCTCTAATGAATTCCGCACTGCAATTTTTGATTCAGCAGTTCCTTTCATTTACGGAAAAATTCTACCGTGTTGAGCCTGGTGATCTTGCGGGGCCACCTCTATTGTTATTGTAGTGACGCAGCAACAGAGCATTGTAGACGAAATAATTTTTTGTGATATGAAGTAATTTTCAGTTCTCTCTTAAAAAAATGAAGAATTCATATCAACCAGAAAAAATATATGAATATATTGGGTGTTTTGGAATCCTAAATTTGGGAAAGTATCAGTGATATAAGATTGGAAATGCTACAAAAACTTATTCTGAGACTATAAACGTATGAACCATCAAACTTCTGATTTGCCACGAGAGAAGGCAAAAATATTATATGGGTGAAACTCTATCGATTGAGCCTGAAACGGCTCACAGCCAGTATAACATACTTTGGGGTCGAGTTCTTTTTCTTGAATTCGGGATGGAAAATTTTTTTCTGAGAAAAATAGAACGCTTGTTGAAGTGTGTAATTGGAGCTACTTGAAATAATCCGAAATGAAATGAATGATTTAAGTATAAAATATATCGTTAAATTTCATAATTTCTGTGTACTCAATAGAAATTGCAACTAGTTGAAAAATGAACATGAGGTTTCAATGAATTCCTGTGTTCTTTGTAAATGTTTTGTCAGTGACATAATTTTTGTTTTACGATGATTTATACAACAGAATAATGTTAGAGTCTTGACTCATCTGTGCATGGAGAAAATATTGAAACAATTCAAAAGGTCCTTAAAAAATGAAATTTCATATCAAAAAGGAAAGAAGATGAAATCCAAAGGTTGTTCAGTTGACTATATAACAAAGCACTGTCGCTTCCAATCTGCATAAAGCAGAGACAGTAATATTTTCCAAAGAGTTTCTTTTTCAATCCCTTGGGTTTTTAATTTTCATTTATATAAAAGAAATTTGTAACCAAGATTAATCCATCGAAAACGAGGGCTTTTCAATATTTACGTAACTCAAATATCTACCTAAAAAAACATCATAGATGAAACAAATATCTCCTTCAATTCAGCACACATTCCCCTTACATTTGAAAAACCTCATTCAAACGTTCCAGAAAATCTGGAACATTTGCTTCATTATATTCTGGTGAGGCGAGGGAGTTGGTGCTATGGTTCCGCGCCCGTCTCACGATGTGAAGGTCGTGGGTTCGATTCCCCAACGGGACAGATATTTTTTTTTGAGAATTTCACTCTGTCGTGTTGGGAAACGACTTTGCTACATTTAATGGTTCACGGGCCGGAAATAACCATGGTGCTCCTGAGGTATTGCGTAGGAAGTTAGTAAAAAGGCTTACACTGAGGTTTTGGAAAAATTTGTTAGATTTCACTTTTCTTATTGTCTTTTTATTGGTGATTTCATTCGTTTTCTCCTCATTAACATTTCTTTTTCCTTTAATTTTATATTTCTCGTTTGGTTTTTCTGAGTTCAACATTTCATATTTGGATTTTGTTTTAATTCGAGTTTCTTGATCTGATCCATTTTCCAACAGGTTTGAATAGAAATTGGAAATTCAAATAACTACCACATTAGTCCCCCTCCCAATATGAAGTTTTTGAAAATGAATGAACCATATCAATACATTCACAATATTCTATGCCAGGATCCCATTCCAAAAATCGTACTCACATTCGTCCATATGAGAGCAGGACTCAATTTGAAAGCTTGAGAAGAGATTCCTATGAATTCAATTGAACTTTTGGATGAAAATAAGGATGATTATTAACGTCAATATGTCCAAACTGGCCCATGATACGAACAAACACCATTTTCTGAATCAATTCAGTATTATGTACAAACAAGACATATTAGTAGTTGCTCACCTATAGAAAAATAATATTGGAGGTAATATGTGTTCAATTCAACTATGACTCGATTGTAACCTCTCCATTCTGGTTGTGCCAAGACAATGAGGAAACCTCAGCACACATACTGTGCTACTGCGAAGGTCTGTCAAAGCTAAGGTTTGCAACGTTAGGGGGAAAAAACCACAACCCTCTCAATATATGGAGAACTTGAGGTCTGGCCTATGGAGTCTAGTTACAAGTACAGGTCTAGACAAGGAACTCTAGCATACATGAGAGCACGCACAAAAGACCTGCAGAGGTCGCAGTGTAGTGGCTGTTCAGCACATAAGCCCCGTATTTTGATCTTAAATCTTTTTTGACCTCTCCATACCATTTGGGCGCTTATTAATGTGAAGATGTTTCATTTGATTCTGAAAAGAATCAAATGACATATTCATTATTAACAGGATAATAATCGTACTTCCTCATATTATCCTTCTTGTTTCCCACGATGTATTCTTAATGTCATGATCATCTTTACTGTCGTGTCAACTTAGATTTGAAGATCGTTACAATGTCTCGTTTCGAAATGAAAAATGTATTCATTGTCTAACAGTCTTTAATGGCAATAATTTGGCATATTTACAAACAATAGGAAGTTAGTGACAATCATAAATTAGTGGTAGTATGCTGGTGCACCATAAGCAAGAGGAGCGGCTACTTTGGCAACAACTGGAGCCACAGCTTTGACTGCTACTTGAGCTGGTTCCTTGTGGACGACAGCGTTGAAACCGTTGTGGTCATCAGCGGTGTATTCAACAATACGTCTGGTACCGTCAGATTCAACGAGGGAGTAGCTTCCGTGCACAACACCGTTGTCGTTGGTCTCCTGCTGGGTTTTGCTGTCTCCGGTGTGGGGGTCGTTCACTGCGTATCCGAAGTTGTAGTTGGCTGGGGCTTCGGCAACGATGGTCTTGGTGATTGGGGCGGCATAAGCGACCGGGGCGGCTACTTTGTAGGCTGGGGCGGCGTAGGAAAGAGCTGGGGCAGAGTAAGAGTAGGCTGGAGCAGAGTATGCTACTGCTGGAGCGGAAACTTTGGCGTATGCTGGGGCGGCGGCGTAGGTTGCGACTGGAGCTGACACGCTGGAGTATGAGACAGCTGGGGCAGCAGAGTATGCTACCCTAGCCACAGCTGGGGTAGCGTAGCTCAAAGGGGCGGCGTATCCCGAAAGGACTCCAGCACGGGCTACTGCGATGAGAGCGGCGAAAGCTACGAACTGTAACAATAAATAAATTAAGAAACCAAACTTCTAAGCACACTGATTCACAAAATATAAAAGAGATCACTAAGCTACGATTGTATTCAAGTGTAAACTCACTGTGAATGCCATGTTCACTACTTTGATTGAACTGTGATCAATGTTGTGTGTGACTAGTTTATATATGAATTCAATCTGCAACACTGCGCGGGCGAACTTTTTCCCCTGTTACTTTCACTGGTTCCACCGCCAGAAGAGGTGGACTGGGTGCAGATACATTGTTCGGAGACTTTGACATTGACCTAGTGATTATTTTAGTGTCGATTATGCTTGGTAGGTATTATGTATTCGAAAGGTTGGCGTTGTTTCACAGAGAGTCTATCCGAGTTCTGAGCATAAATGTGTTGACGATTTTTGTTAATAGTAATTATGTCTCTTCGATATGTTTTATTTCATTCTGCATCAATCAGATATCGAAATGTTTTAGAAATATTGCAATCAGACAAAGAGCAAATTAAAAGTGGGAGAGATACTTTGTTTTTGGGCATCTGAGCCGTGGTTTGCAGGTTGGCTGAACACGCTTTATTGGAGGCTCATGATATTTTCTTTGACAAATCGTAAGTACTGGATAAAATAATGAGCTGTTACACATGGCCCTATAGGTAGGAAATAGAAATTCACAGCATAAAACAACTTCAACCGCAAAGATGAGAGTCTCAACATCCATAGATCTTGGATGCTAGCTGTTAAAACACACGGACCCTTTCAATGACAAAGGAGACGGTTCCGCGAAATCAATTAGGAATAATGGTAAATGAGATGATAAATAAAGACGCATCATCTGAACCACAGCCAATTGAGTCTTCGCAGCAGAGAAGGACACTTCGACCAATGACGGACATTCTTTGAAATTATCAGCCGCAGATACAGACGAAACGTCAGGGCTAAAAACCTCGCACCACAGTTCAGAGGCCCGAAATCACCTGTCAAATCATTCGTTACCGGCCGCGAGAGTTTACAATCTTTGATTAATGAATATATTTCCAAATAGGTATCCATCAACATGTGAAATGAATATAGGTTTATAATTTTATAACTGTACATCATGGCATACTACTGATAATAGAATGAATCAATAATGATTTGTATACTAAGAGTATCAGATGGATGTTCATGTCATGTCAGAAATTCGATGGGAAATGAAATGTGCATAGTTAATTCTAGTACAGTGGTGGAGATGAACGATGAGATTGGAATGTTTGGTGTAGAAGTTTAAACTTTTTGTAGAGAACAATTACTCTAACACCAAACTGATAGTAGGAGAAAGTTTCAGGAGTAAAGATGTTTTCGTCAGTATCGATTCATCAGCTTTTAATTATGTATCAAATAATATTTGCCTAATATTCGATTCCACCATTCCTTACAGTTTCTCTTTCGGAGTCCCCCTACAAATTCAAGTAACTAGATGCTAGGAATTACGATCAGTGATAATCTCTCATGGGAAAATCATGTGAGATCGATCACTGAACGTGCTTTCCAGAAACTTGGATTTTTATTTCGCGCGAAGAAGTACTTCACTTCTCGTCAGCTTCTAATGATCTACAAGGCTCAGATACGACCTGTCATGGAATACAGTTCTCATTTGTGGAGTTCGGCTTCAAAACATTCATCGAGGCTTCTCGATTCTATTCAGAGAAGGGCAATTCGTCTTGTCGGTGATTCTTCGCTCACAGACTTGCTCACTTCATTGGAACATCGTAGAAGGTTCGGAGACTTGTCTCTCTTCTATAGATATTTTCACGGTCGGTGCTCTTCTGAATTGTTATCAGTCGTTCCAACCTTGGCAATATCTACATGGATTACTCGACGAGTACAGAATTTCCACCCCTTTGTTGTGAACTTGAAAACCTATCCAATCTCTCTTGCTCAGGGATCTTTTTTTAATAGAATAGCAGAGCTTTGGAACTCCTTGCCGAGATAGGTTTTTCCTGAGGCTTACAAACTTCGAAAATTCAAAGTGAATTTTAATTCATATCTCCTGTCCCTTGATCCACGCGGTGTTCTTTTGAACATTACAGGGTTTCCATTTCGTGTGAACCTGCATATAAAAAAATCGTATTCCTTGTCACTTCATTCACGCGGTGTTTTTCGAACAATCGTGTGAATCTGTATATTGATAAAAAACAACCAGAGCATATAGTGGGAGAGCCCACGATGGTAAATCGGGATTTACTCGAGCATCATAGAGACCTATTGGGTTGCGAAGCTTAGATGATAAAAAGAAAAAAATGTTATATAATGTATACCTCTTCATCGGTGGGGGAAGCGGCTATAGATTTTCAAAAATGTAAAAAAAACTATTGCATGGACATACTCGAGCGCGTCACATATTGATATCATCTATGTCCTACATATTTTCAAAAATGTACGTATGTTAATCTGATTGGTTCCATGATGGGATTTTTTTCTCGAGCGCGTCAGATTGCCTTAGTGGATGTTAAGTGAACCTGAAAAAAAGCTCTCATATAATAAATCTGACGGTTTGGATGTGACGCAGACTCGCGGCCGTTATTAGAATGTGAAAAAAGTCATTTTGAAATACACAAGCGCGTCAGATAAAGATATATATGGTTCATCTTCACGCCCTAGACGTCGCAGTCTTATAATCTGACGATTATCTGGAGGGATTCGCCTATTCTCCAATTTGATTTTATTTTAATTTCTTTTAATCATTGAACTAAATTAATTGAAAAGCTCAGGAAAAAGTATGCAAATAAAAAAAGTGTATGCTTTTTTCAGTAGAAAACGGGTATTTATAGGAGAATAATTATAAGCAATTAAATTTTCAAAATTTTCAACGTTGGATATTCGTTGTAAACAATATCATGACACCAACGAGTCTGTGTGATCAATTGTCATGTCATCATGGCAACAGAAACCAGAGTGGGGACGGAGTGAGAGAGCAATAGATAGAGAAGTAGTGAGAGAGAAATAGAAACGTGGAAAATATAGGCACCACGTAGTTGCAAGCATTGAACTTCATCGATGAATTTTTATTATTTCGGCTTGTTGAAATCGTAAGATTATATATTTTGTGCAATTCTTGAATTATTTCCTTCAGAATAAAAATAAAATTAGCCACACTCGAGAACGTCGAAATGACGTTTTTTTACAAGTTTGTAGCCCTCCTCCTTCTTTAGGTCGCTCTCGAATTGTTAGATTAGTGGAATATACACGATTCAGGATGTAACTAACTCACCCTACTTTAATCTGACACGCTCGAGAATTTCAGATGATCAATTTTTTTTTACTAATCTGATCCTTTATCCTTGAAGGGCGGCCATATATATAGGGCTCATATATGATGGAAGTACTCAACCGGGTACAAGGTGTCCCTCTGTATATTAATCTGCCGTGCTTTAGTAAATCCCAAAATCCCCGCTTGGTCTTCCCTATTAATATCCACCTCAGTACCGTAATCTCGTATAGAAAAATTAGCTTCTCTCAACTTTGAAAATATTTCTACATCAACATGATGTAGAAGACGTGTTCGAATTCGTGGAATTCTCGAGTACCAACCCCTAACTAATGTGGTAATCATAACAATTGGTAATTATGCGAGGCGTGGCGTATCTGCACAAAGCCATCTATGCTTTTCGTTGTTCTCGAGTATGTTAGACCCGTAATTTATTCGAATAGAATGCATGTGTGTCGCGAGTGGAATACAAAACACCATCGATTATCAAGTTAATGCTGTTTGTTGGGCAATTATTGTACGATGGAAGAATAGAAAAAAGAGTCCACCTTCAAAAGTGATTGTACTGTTTGTATTTGGGGGTGGGACCGCAGGGCATGCAGTGGACATCCGATTGATATCAATTGTGGATGTTTCAGATATACGGAGGATAGGAAATTTATGTCCATAAAATATTCTATGGATTGCCTTAAAGACGTCTGAATCCGGACTATATCCCGAGGGGTTGGCCACTGAGGAAAAATTTGTACTCTGGAATTCTCGTGAACCGGAATTCCCTCGGAATTCCCCGGAATTTCCCCGGAATTCCTCGGGATTCCTACAGAAAAAAATATGTCAATTTGATGAAATACCGATGGAATTTTAAAACTCATTGACGGAAATACTAGGAATTCCGAGGAAACCCAACGACATATGAAAGATATTATTCGCAACATTCACACAAAATTTTTTTCGAGATTTCTGAGTGGAACATAAACTTTAGACTTTTAAGTAGACCATGTCATGATTATGACACAATCTGAATAATAACGGGTTATACATAGCGAAACTTGTCACATTTTCATTGAGGCTGGTATTTATCATATGGGAAATAAAATAAATCATCAGGCAAGGTTACAATCGGAAAATGAAGGGAACGGATCGTCTGATTCCACTCAGGTTTTTTTTTATTAGCAACATTCTTCCTGAGATTTTTCTTTATTGAATCAAGTTCTGAATCTGTTATAATAAATAAGTATCAAAAAAAGTTTTCATTGAAACAAAATCCGGTATTTTGCGGTCTATTAAGTTCTAGTTTTCAACAAAGAAGTCTTACATATTACAGGATAACTACTGGTGTAAGGTGATGAAGGTTAACTTTGGTGGGTGTCAATGGTTAGTTGGGTGTCTTTATCATTCTCCATCTAGCTCCGATGCGTTATTCCTAGAAAACTTTGAAAATATTTGCGATGATCTCTTTGCTAGTAATAAGCGTTGTATTTTGGTGGGACATTTCAATTTAGATTTTTTAAATAACAGTTTTTACGTAAATAAAATCAAAGCAATGTTCTCACAATATGGAATTGATCAATTGGTACTGGACCCTACCAGAATAACAAATGAAAGTGAAACTCTAATTGACTATGTACTAGTGAATAATAATTTTGCCAAATGTTTTGTTCATGATACTCCTAAATTAAGTGATCATTCTTTAATATCTATTTGTCTCAAAAATAATGACAGAAATGAAAATACTTCCATTAAAATGTATAGAAATCTCAGTGAACAGAATTTGGATAGAATTAAACTGGATTTAATTTCATGTGACTGGAATTTAAATTCAACAGATGTTAATGCTATATATCAAAATTTTTTCTATAACTGTGAAGCAGTCATCAATAAGATAGCACCAATTCAAGTGTGTCATTACAAAAGTAACATACCATGGTTTGACAATGAAATTCATAAAAAATAAAGCAACGTGATAGAACATATAAAGATTTTGTATCAACTACGGGTGAGAATGAAAATGTTAAATGGGAAGAATTTAAGAAACAAAGAAATGAAGTTGTAAATATATTGAAAAAGAAAAAAGAGCACTATTATTTCGAAAAAATAGATAGGTATAAAAACAACTCTCAACTTATGTGGAAAACATTAAAAAAACTAATAAATTCAAATTGCCAATATTTTCCTAGCTCTATAGAATGTAATTCAACTAACCAAATAAATATAGTGAGGAATAAAACTGAAATAGTGAACGAATTTAACTATTACTTTATAAATAGTATTCACCAGATTGTTGATAGTATTGATTATCATCAAGAACGGAAATTGTATAATTATAATTTATATCACAATTTTTCCGAATTTCAACCATTACCCATGAATGAACTAAGTCTACTGATTAAATCCTTAGATAACAAAAACAATGTTCACGAAATTTTAAATGCAAAAATGCTCAAAGAAATCTTTGAAACTTGTGGTCATATAATTTTGAACCTTATAAATACTTCTCTTCAAACTTCAAAACAGCCAATTTCTTTAAAAGTTAGTACTGTAATTCCTATACCAAAGGTAAGTAATACAATCAAGGCAAGCGAATTTCGACCGATAAATACATTACCACCAATAGAAAAGATTCTTGAATTAGCTGTTTACAAGCAGATTTTCGAACACGTTGAAAAAAATGAAATTCTAATATATAATCAATCTGGTTTTCGAAAGAAATATTCATGCGAATCTGCATTACAACTAGCCCTGTCTAAGTTCAAAAGAGAAATTGATAACAATAAATATGTGGTAGTGGTTTTTCTTGATCTAAAAAGGGCTTTTGAAACGATTGATCGTAATATGCTTTTGATGAAATTAAGAGGATATGGCATAGATGGTAATGTTTATCAATGGTTAGCGGACTATTTATCTCATAGAAAGCAAAAAGTTAGAGTCCGACATCTCACAAGAATATGGTATAAACAGGGGCGTTCCACAGGGTAGCGTTTTAGGACCACTGCTTTTCATTTTATACTTAAATGACATAAACCTGTTTGTTAATGTAGACTTCGTAAATTTATTTGCAGATTATACACTTTTGGCATGCTATGATTCTAACTTAGATGAAGCTATTGGAAAAATGAATTCTGCACTAAAGGAGGTGAATGATTATCTTATCACAAATAAATTGGAACTAAATACAACCAAAACAAAAAGTATGATAATAACAACCAAATATAAGTTCAACTCTCTAGATTTGAATGAAATGAATTTCCAAATAAATAACGAAAAAATTGAAATTGTAACATCTATTAAATACCTTGGATTTCAGTTAGATAATGTATTGCACTTTGGTAATCATTTCGATTATATATGTAACAAAATATCCAAGAAACTTTATTTTTTTGCAAGAATTTTCAAAAATCTATCAACTCAGACCAGAATTACTGTATATAATGCAATTATTCAGCCGCATTTTGACTATTGTGCATCTATTATTTATCTTTTCAACTTGAATCAAACATCTAAACTACAAAAACTTCAAAATCGCGGAATGCGTATAGTACTGAAAACGAATAGATACACAGAGATACGAGTAATGTTACAATCATTGCAATGGCTATCAGTTTCTATGCGGTTGTATTACATGACAATGATTTTTATTTATAAAATACTCAATAACTTTGCACCTCCATACTTCTGTGAATTTATCAATCTGAATTTAGATATTCATAATTATGCCACAAGAAACAATTCTAATTTGCATGTATGTAGAACGAATAAGAGAAGTTCTATGAATTCTTTGTATTTTAAAGGCTTTGATGCATACAATAAATTACCATCCATAGTTTAATCTAGTCCATCGTTGAGAATTTTTAAAAAACAGTCAATGGAACATATTTAAACCATAAGATAGCATATAGGTTTTTCATAACATTTTAAAAAAAATTATTTTAGCATATGTTTGTATTTTATAATCATTCATTCATATGTTAATGTACTTACTATTATTGTTCATATTATATTAGGGTTACCTATTTTCAATAAAGATCATCTTATCTTATTATCATTTTCAACCGCTTATTTGTGCTAAATGGTTACAGGATACTCAATCTGTGGGAAAAATCCTTTTTATACGTTATCAGTCTACAGGAAACTATTCTCATCATTATTTTCAATAATATGCCAATTGCATTTTATTCAATTCAGTTCATTCTTCCCGTTCGGTCATTTCAATCTGAGGTCGGGCAGCCATAGCAGGAATCCTAGCGGAAAGTATATTTTCCGAGGCCAATGAAAACGGAAAGTGTAACAGAATGCGCCGATGGAAACATTGTGTCGAGTCGATGCAGGATTGGAGGGAGATCCTGCGAATCAGAGGGAAAGGAAGAACGACGACTGAGCTCGCGACAAAAATTGACACAGCATCTGTAACATTGTACGGGAATTCTCATTGGATGTCTCATCCGTGATGGGAACGAATAGAATCTTCCAATGTTTCATTCGGGATGTATAATAATAGTACCTGTAAGATGTCTAGAAGGATGGTGTACCGAGTTATACCTGGGCATGTTTGGGCTAAACTTGGCGACACATGCCTACTATGATAATAAGCATCATGACCCCTTGACATCAAATCAGTTCAGATGGCGTCTGCAACGAAAAGAGTTACAAATTTCCTAGGAAATGTATAAACGGCCGACCTGACGGCTGGCTATACTTTTACTTTTGGACGCTGACTGATCAACAACCTATATTATTTGTTCACAATACTGGCCAAATCCCCTATAATTAGGTTCCTTCCATTCGATTTTGTTTTTTATGAGTATGACATTAGATTTTGCTCATTTTGTTGACTGCTCGAATCGAAGAATATAGTTTGTCGATCGATCGGTTGACTATGCACTTCCAATTAGCGTCAACTAGCGATGAATTTGAGAAACACACCACGATACGTAAAAATGACACTAATGACGGATAAGTGTCGCCATAAAATTCTAAACAATATCGCATCAGTCCCAGCACCATATCCTTCTAGACATCTAAAGTACCTGTAATTATTGTTTGAACGTCATTTTTTTTTTGTGGTGGATCAATATTTGTTCCGTAGTTTTCTGGGTTTAAAACCTACCACAATCTGAAAAAATAAGAATCAATATTGGAATCTATACAAGTGTGGAAGGGCAGATTTTCAATCTACCCTGAAAAGTATCTGCGTCTATTGAAAAGCAGGTCTTTCTGGATAGAACAAGTCCAATTAGTCAGCAACCTCTCGTAAAACTCAAATTTTAACTATCAAAAATATAATGAGAACTGATATATATCTGCTTCCGTTCTCAAAACTAGGCAAATTCCTTTTCAAATGCAAATACCTCGTAAAGACAATTTTCGTGATTGACATTTGTCAAATTATCTCAAATTTGACATTACATTTTGTCCTTCAAGAGGGGCAGCCATCCGCGATCCATATCAGGCGAACTCATAGATATGCATTCTTCACCAGACAGCATGATAAAAGCAGATTCCTTTAATTTTCGTTTCTTGTCATTGCTTTCTTCCGTTATAATTTTAGTGTCGTTTCATTCTACTGTGTGGTCTCCATCGGCAGTAAGAATGTGTTCTGATTATTCAGAACCACCTATCTGTTCCTGATGTACATCTCGTGTTCACTCCTTCGCACTTCCAATGGTTGAGACGTTTCACCGATATATTTTTGGCCGCACGAACAAGGAATTTGATGAATACAATTTTTTATGTTTTCAGTTGGGTTATTCGGTTTGGTATGTGTGAGTATCGATCTTAAAGTATTTGTGTTTTGAATGTTGTTCTGATATTATAACTGTTGCAGATCCGTTTTATCTTCTCAGACAAACGAAAATGTGCCCTTCTACACTTGTATAGATTTCAATAATAATTATTATTTTTTCAAATTGTGGTAGGTTACAAACCCAAAAACTATCTGTAATGTTACTATGAAGGACGGCAGAATAAATGAGTATCGTCATTTTGACTGTTGAGTGAAATTAAATTTTTGGAAATATTGTTTGAATGTTCTTTGTGGAGATAATTAAGTCCCGAAATCTATTAGTTGAAATGAAATGAAAGAAAGAGCTTTCAGTTCCTGCATTATTTGTTTTAATGGCATATTGGTTTTGGTATTTGCCCATATACGTAACTGCAATAAAAAAACACAATTGACTAACCATTTTTTCAATTATGAATCGAATTTGTCATGAATTTTTTGATTGAATAAAAAAAATTAACTTGAAGGAGAATCAAAAAAATTGTGTTAGTACTGATGAAACATCAAGACCAAGAATGAAAACTACTTGAGGTGATGAATCTATACGTCGTTATTCGAAAGATATTGTACATAATTCAACAATATATAATCACAAGAATCTTTTTCTGGGAGTTTTGGGAGGAGAAATATATCTGCAGAGTTTTCTCTAACTTATTTCAACTTCATCACTCTTTTTCTGTTGAGCTAGATGGAGATCGAAATCGATGAGCAGAAACGTTGCAAGATATCGACAATAGGACCGTGCTGAAAATTTTTCTAACGGTTCAAAAACAGGCACGAAGATATATTCAAGAAAGGCGCTGCATCTTTGAATTTACTATCTAACAGAGAAAGTATCAATTTTTCCAAAGCCTGATTCATAGAATGAATAGATGTACATACAGTGTGTAACAACGAAAACTCAACAGAGCCGTTTTTGAATATAAAAAGTAAGATTTTTAAAAAAAGCTCGGATACGTCGATTTCTAATTAAAGGGGGATACCTTTCAGACTACTCAGATTTTTTATAGTACGCACCCCCTCGGATGGGTGCACCCGACGACCCTTATTTAGATAGGGAAATTAGGTCGAGTGGCACCTTGTTTTAAAGGTCTCTCGAATACCTTCATAACCTTGTTAACAGAAAATTTTTGTGATGATTAGGTTTCGAGATAATTTGAAATTTTAAAGGTATTTGTATTGAGTTCAACGCTGTTTGAAATAAATCAAATTGTTTTTAAGGTACAATTTACGTTCAGAACTTTCACAAAAAAATTAATTTTTGCTTTTTATGACAACTTGCTAATAGTTGTCTATGTGATTTCGTCTTTTTTGTTTATTACGAGGAGATGATTTTCTCAGGGGATGGGGTTGGTTACCAATCGTGACAAAAATTTTCTTTCAACAGAGTTGTGAAAGTATTCGAAAAACCTTTGAAACAAGGTGCCAATCGACCTACTTTCCCTATCTGAATAAGGGTGGTCGGACGCACCCCTCCAAGGGGTCCCACCTCGATTAGAAATTGACGTGTCCGAGCTTTTTTCAAAATTCTTACTCTTTATATTCAAAAATGGCTCTGTTAAGTTTTCGTTCTTACATACTGTATACTGTCCACCCTTTATATATCTCACTTCATTGACAGTAATGACAAAGACGTTTATGATTGAAATTTCGTATTCTACAAAAAAGAGTTCTTCAGCTCTGGCACCCACGTTGTTTCTGCTTCATATCGATGATTTGCTAGAGAAAACATCCTGTTCAGTAAATAGTTTTGAGGACGACAGTACTCTTCATACTATCCTACTATTTTCTACTATCCTAATAGCCGATCTATCATCATCCAGTATTCAGATGTCAGGAGTAACTATTCCTACGAAGTCAGGTATCTCGATGCTAGGATTCACGATCACTAGAAATCTCTCATGGAGAAACCATGTGGAATCGATAGCTAGAGGTGCTTCCCAAAAACTTTCTTTCATGCGAAGAAATACTTCACTTCTCGTCAGCTTCTAATGATCTACAAGGCTCAGATGAAACCTGTCTTGGAATATAGTTCTCATGCATGGAGTTCGGCACCAAAAAATTCATTGGAGCTTCTCGATTCTATTCAAAGAAAGGCAAAATCCGTCTTGTTGGTGATTCTTCGCTCACGGACTCGCTCACTTTATTGGAGCATCGTAGAAGGGTCGGACCCTTGTCTCTGTCTCTTTCATAGATATTTTCGCAGTGGGTGTTATGAAGTGTTATGAATTGTTATCAATCGTTCCACCCTTGGCAATATCTACACGAATTACTCGACGAGTACAGAATTCCCACCCCTTTGTTCTGGAGACCTGTCGAGCCTCTCTTGGTCAGGGATCTTTCTTCAATAGAACTGCTGAGCTTTAGAACTTCTTGCCGAGAGAAACTTCAGAAGTTCAAAGTGAATGTTAATTCGTATCTTCTGTCCCTTGATTCACGCAGTGTTCTTTGAACATTACAGGGCTTCCCTTTCGTGTGAATCTGCATATAAAAAAAATACTAATTAATCGATATTATTATTTACCCAATTGAAGTTTACCGTATTGGGTGATTTTCACCAGGCAGTTCACGAAAACGCTGCACTTCCTCAGTACACGGCCGAAGAAGCTTTTGTACATTACATCGCTTCCCTTTGGTGTGAATCTGCATATTGAAAAAATTTCGATATAAAAATGAGCGATTTCTCTAGGTTCTATTTGAAAAATCCTATTCATTGCTATCTATTTGAATCAAGTTTTGTGTGCTCAGTATAAAAATTCAGCATATAAAAGTGCTTACAAATGTCTCGAAATGAATTAATAACATGTTTTTGCCTAACAGATAACCCACACCCAATGAAGCCATAGCCCATGGTTTTCAGAGAATGGCTTTAGTCCTTGAAAATACTATAAAATTTTGAATGACATATCAGTATTACCGTTATATATGCACTAGAACCATATTTTTTCTTTTTTCGTTAGAAAGACGAAATGTTGTATAACTTAAGTGGATATTGGTCGCGTCTCCTATTGCATGTTGCAACATATTCGCATCAACTTGCTATTGCTCAATTCTTTCAGATAACTCCACGATAATATAGAGGGACGTGTCAGCTTATGGCATTATCCAACCCCAGATGGATTGGCCCTGATCTGGCCTTCGGGGTCTCCTGACCTTAGTCCTCTTGACATCATTCTGAAGAGCTACTTTTAGATTGATTGCAAACTACTGTTCAGTTCTGTGGGTTTATAGTAAGTTACAAGATTCCTACATCAAAAGGGTGAAGTGGACGATTTGTAAAACAATGATTTGTAAACGTTACCCAGGTATGTTGGACATATACACTCTACTACTACATTTTTTCTCATGTTCGTTTTCAAAATGATATGTTTGCCGACTATCAGAAAATGCATATCTATATATACATCATTATCGTGTAGCTTCCGTTGATAGTATGGTTGTATTGTCTTGAAGCAATATTTGAGTGATTGAATCATCTTTCGAACAATCTGTTCAGGCCAGTCTCGAATTACCTATACAGTGAGTTTCGGCTGGCACCTGTCAGAAAACAACTACTCCCTTGGCTAATACCACGAAGGGCATTGAATTATATCCGACCGGTGCCAGTGCAGGTTTCTTCACTTGCTTTCGTCGATACAAATGAAGGAATTGATTTTCAATTATAGGGACGGACACACTTGCAGACCGGTTTCGGGCTATTTGGCCACTCGTCAGTGCAAGGCAGTGCCATCATCAACATAAAGTCGATGACTTCCCATAATTAAAAATCAAAATCCTTCAGAGGATCAAGGCCCGACCAAAGCTGATGCGAACAACGAAGCTAATGCGCCATCTACCAATGGACGAGGTATTCCAAAGGCAAACCGAATTCGCCCATTCCTCCTGCGAGGAAAATGTAAAAACATTTGACATAGTCAGTGGACCTACTGTGTAGGTAATTTGAGACTGGCCTGAACAGATTATTCGAAAGATGATTTGATTTAACGCCAGTCTTCAAGTATGCTCACCGACTATGTCAAATGTTTTTGAGTGATTGAATCAATGATATAGTGAATGGACTCTGGAAACAAAGAAAGCAAACTTTTTCAATAAAATATAATTTGGCAAAATATTCACCTAATAAATAAATATTACATATTCACAGGCAACAGACATTCAAAACCATTTATTCAGTCGATAGAACCAAGCTTTTAGTGGTAGTAAGCTGGAGCAGAGGCAGCGTAAGTCAGAGGGGCGGCTACTTTCAATGCTGGTGCAGCATAGGCATGGGCAACTGGTGCAGCATAAGCTACAGGGGCTGCTACTTTGGTAACAACTGGAGCCACAGCTTTGACAGCGACTGCAGCTGGTTCCTTGTGGACGACAGCGTTGAAACCGTTGTGAGGATCAGCGGTGTAGTCAACGGTACGCTTGGTGCCGTCAGATTCGATAAGAGAGTAGCTGCCTTGGACAACATCCCCACGGCGGGACTCCTGCTGGCTTTTGCTGTCTCCGGTGTGAGGGTCATTCACTCCGTATCCGAAATCGTAGTTGGCTGGGGCAGAAGGTTCAGCGATGATGGTCTTGGCTACTGGTGCAGCGTAAGCGACTGGGGCAGCTACTTTGTATGCTGGGGCGCCGTAGGAGATTGCTGGTGCAGCGTGAGATACTGGAAGGGCCACTTTGTAAGCTGGGGCGGAGTAGGACAGAGCTGGTGCTGCGTAGGATACTGGGGCGGCCACTTTGTAAGCTGGGGCGGAGTAGGACACAGCTGGTGCTGCATAAGCAACTGGGGCGGCTACTCTAGCGTACGCTGGAGCAGCATAGCTGATAGGAGCTGACACGCTGGAGTAGGAAACAGCTGGGGCAGCAGAGTATGCTACTTTGGCTACTGCTGGGGCGGCATAGCTTACAGGCGCGGAGTAGGCTAAGGCTGGGGCAGCTACTTTTGCAATGGTCGCTACTGGAGCTGATACGCTGGAGTATGAAACAGCTGGGGCGGCGGAGTAGGCTACTTTGGTGAGAGTTGGGGCGGAGTATGATACAGCAGGGACTGCTGAGTAGGCAGGAGCTGCGTAGGTCAAAGGAGTAGCGTATCCCGAAAGGACTCCAGCACGGGCTACTGCGACGAAGGCGGCGAATACAATGAACTGAAGAAAAAATAAAGGTGAAATTCATATCAATTCTTGGTTGAAGTTATTCTCATTCATAGATAATTTTATTGCTTGCAACTGTTCAATTTCTTACGCCATTAGTGATGATTGAATCACAGATAGTATTGTCAATATATTCAATGCTGAAATCGACTATTCTCTTGGGCACCATAAAGCTAAGAATGAGTCACTGAAATTTAATTCCGTATCATAGTATAGTATTATTTTTAGCAAATTGTGTGTTGTAGAATAACTATACAATGCACATGTTGCACAATATACTATTAAACTGTCAGAAGGATAGAAAATCAATCGAACAAAATCCAGTTCTTTCGCATATTTGAATAGAGAATTCCCTATTAATACACATATATGCACGGTGATAATCAAAAGACCGCTTGTCGCTCTGGTTAAACATAGTACGTTGACATTCAAATTGCCTTTCGTTGAAATTCCTAACTCTAGTTAGTTTGAATGTCGACGAAAATGGAATCAGACTGCAACATCGTTGCAAATTGGGTTTCTGTCATCGCATAAAAACTTCATTATTTCGAAGCGGGTGAATTACTCACAGATTGTGAAATCGAAATTGCGAAATCGGTGCAGTTTTGAGGTCGGATTGTGCATTGTAAGCTATCTGAAGGAGGTACCGGACCACACCTATTGCCATTTTCGATGTTTGACATAAAATTGTGAAATCGAAATGAAACAATAATGAACAATTCAAATCATCTACCTATTTCAATATATACCATTATTATTCCTATAAATATAAACTTTCAATAAGTATTAATTTCTCTCAAAACGGAGATTGGCTGAATTGTGTCGTTCATTTTTTGCTTTCATCTCTCCTTGATATAAAATGAATGATAATTATTATATTATAGGATTTTGGGGAAAGTATATTGGTTGAAATTCCTAGATACGTACTAATATTGCTCTCAAAACGGATATCTTTTTCATTTCAGAGGACACTAAAACCCAGAGATGAACTTCATGAGGTATTCACCTTCCCAAAAAAACGTTGCTTGCCTTATACCCACGAGAAAATTGAGAGAAATTCAGGTCTTTTCTTGTGGACTATTGATTCTTGAATATCACTATATTCTTGAGAAATAATCAAGAATGGGACCAAATACAATCATGATGCACATCAAAAATTTTCGATTGTCAATATTTTTCGAAAGTTTTTCGGAAATTTAATATAATTCCATAACGAATAACCAGTACCTGCAAGATATTTCCGAAATCTCATTATATAACATAGGTAAAGATGAATTCTCTTCTCTATCTGCCATGTGTACTGGTAAATTGTGCTTGGGCACGAAATCAAACTGAATCGTGCTTGAATTTTGAATTGGGTGATTTTGGAGCAGCATGAGAGACAGTGATAGAAGAAAAATGAGATTTGGTGGGATGAAGGCCACCAAATGAGATAAACTGATTCTTGAGAGATGAGAGAGAATTATCAATATAAAAAGAAGAAAAAGAGGAACTAGCTCTAGAAACCAAAGAAAATAAGAGCCAGGTAATGAATCAAATAAATCAATTCAAATAGCTGAAAGGTGCATAAATAATAACATGAATACCTAGATGTTAATATGATATAGTTCCATGCTGAATTATAAAGGAGTATTTCCACTCATAAAACGAGTTTGTTGAATGGAAGAGGAATTAAAAAAACATCCATTTCGTAATATATCCTGACATATTAGAACTTCTATGATCAACCCAATTATTTCAAACGTAATTCTCCTGAAAGTTTTCCTTGTGTTCTTCTATTGAACTTTGTTGTATGGTTCATTTACTGGATACAATTGTTATACAATCCAGAGACCTTTCATGTCAATAGTAAAATAACTGGCGCATTCACCAAAAATGAGATTGTATCGTATGTCGAAATTGAAAAATGTTTCAACAACGTACAACTCCACAATAGAGGATCACTTGTGATATGTTTTCATGGAAACTGAATTTTGTTTGAGGAGTGCAAGAGAAATCGATTTCGTATGAAGTAGAAATAGACAATGATATTGGATGACGGATGTAGTGTTACGAAATCTTTCAAAACTACGATATAATCAGGAAGTTGCCATATTTTCTTGAACAGAAATATGGGAAGAATAAAATTCGGTTTCAAATATTTCATTGAAAATGTAGAATGTTCAAATCAGTTTCGGAATGGTTTTGAAATTCTACAGCCGCAAAAAATTAAAAAGTGGTTATGAATTCTTAACACCAACAGTGATTTTTTTCAATTCCTCATCGAATTACTCAGGCCTGTTTGACTAAAACGATAAATTCGTGTATATCATTTGCCCCATAAAATTTGACGTCCGGTGAATCTGAAATATTGGATAGATTTTGAACAATAAATGAAAATATAAAACAAAATGAAATAATTACTATTTCTGAAAAACAATGCTTAATTCCCAAAATAAACTTTTTTCGATCCATTTTCATCCCCATTTTTACGTTTTGAATGAATTTCGACAAAATGTCCGACCCGACGTTTCGTCATTTTCCCCAACCACCGTCAGTACTTTACTCTCTCGCCTTCGCCAGTTGAAAATCCGAGATTTTCCGCACTTTTCACCAAAAACTAATAGCGACTCTTTGTGTGGGTACTCACTTTGAATGCCATGTTTGCGGGCTGTGATCGACTATGCCGCTAACCGGGTGGTGCGCGCTTTTATACACGTCGAAAAGTGGTGTTGAGGCGCGATCGGCCAGTCCAGTCGGCGTTTGGGTCTCGGGACCTTTCACCGCGACCCTCAGATTGGCAGATTTGCTTTTTTTCGATTTCGAGATCGCCGACTCGTTTACGGGCCTTGGTTCGCGTTTCGCGGATTCAGCTGGTAATTCCTTCCAAATGTTGGCGATAATGTACGTGGTAATGAGAATCAATTTAGTTGAAAAATTCCATCATCATACTGAAAAGATCTCATGGGTGTTTTCACCTTATTATGTTGCCATGGCTATATACGAATTTATTCATTTCGATTTTAAAGTCTTGAATATTTCAAAATGTCACCATTTGGTTCTAATAATATTTATAATATCAATTAAATAACGGAATACATCATAACAAAACTAAAACAAATTAATAAAATATAACCGTTTACAGAAAAAAATCTGAATGGAAAGTACTTATGGACTTTTGCGATGAATGTATCATTGAGACAGAAATTGGGTAGAGGAAGAATTGGCGCCAAATTCAAAGGATTGGTTTGTGAACATGAGAATGAAAGATGGTACAGAGCTACTGTCAATATCGTAATAGGATAAAATGGTTTTGCTATGTATTTTTTTTCAATAATAAGCAGAAACATTTTTATCGGAATATCCCTCGAACATTGATAATTTCTCAAAAATTTTATAACTAATTATAACTTTCTCAAGTTTCTTGCATACGGCGTCGGTCTGTATCCAAGCAACAAGCTTTCGAAATCTGTTATAAAATTTTCTCGAACAATTATCAATGTCCTAGGGTTATTACTATTGTAATTGGTTGTGTTTGGAGAATCATCCTATCAAATTCGTCTATTTCTAGTTATGTGTGTCGAAATAACCAATGAAACCAACATTACTCTGACAACCACCCATGGGCTGTTTTCACGATTAGTTATTACCTATGTTATGATGTTAACATAAAGTCTTTGATATTTCATTGATTTGATTCATATTTTATACCTCACTGTCCTGTCAAGGAATACAATTCCCACCGAATATCTCTCGAACATAGATAAATAGCTCATAATTCTATGACAACTTTTTCAAGCACATTATCCTAGGCAACTGCCAAATAACGTGGTTTCGAAAACTGTGATAAAATTATTTCGCTAATTATTATTGTCCTTGGGATATTACAGCTGAAAACAATATCGAGTAGGTGAGCATTCTGAATGAATTTCAATTTTGTTTACCTTAAAGAATATCCTGCAAGAATCCTATCAACAACAAAAAGAAATGCATAAAACACACAAGAATTTTTCATCTGCAGTTTTCTGCGTTTACAACCTCCCACGAGTTAGAAACTTTTCGTATATCTCAAATTTGTCTATCAAAAAAATACAATAAATAGTATTTATCAAAATACTTTTCGTTCGTTCCTACTTTTTCAGATTGTGGTAGGTTAAGAACTCAAAAAAACTAGAAGAAAGGTTAATATCGTCCTTGAATTTCTGGTCATACTTCGAATGGTGTTCCGATTTTGTTGCAATTGAATAACAAAATCTGGGAACACCCTATGTATTATGAAATCATGGACTCCACAGAGGAACAGACCTCAAATGATAATAGTGGGTTGCTTACTGAACGTTGACATTTTTCATTCCGTTTCTGTCTTGATACCGCCTCTTCGAATATTTCAATCGAAAGGAAGGTTGAATTGCACATTGCAAAAAAAGACCTTTACGTATTTCGAAACTCGGTCCAGTCATCGAAAGTTATTTCCTCATTATTGAATAATCATCGTTTTCGAGGAGTAAAAAAGGTCAGTATTTCATTGTTTGTATAGTATAACCATTGTCAGTTGCAGAAAATAATAACCCTTACCGGCACATCGTCTGACTGTTTTTGAGATATCAACATTTCATGCCGGGAGTTATAGTATGTTACATACTAAGGCGGAAAGTAAGTTGATGTTGATAATATAAACCTGTATGTTCATGACATTCTTCATTCCAAAGTATACGTTTGGCAAACTATCAATATTCCACAAATATCACTTGTGACAGGAGTATTGCAGCAAATAGACAATGTTTGGATTACTCACAGGAGTATTGGAGGCATTTTGAACAATGAACATGGACTGATGAGAAACAGATGCTTTTAAAAAAAAAGTGGTTGATGAAACGGTAACGTTATATTTCTTGAACCTGAGTTAGGATCCAGATATCAAAGAAGATTGGTGTTTTACGTGAGAAACTCATATCATTTCTTTAAAGTCGATACTGAAACAACGTTTTTTAGCTTTAATATCGTATCGGTGTTAGGTTTTTTGTATAACTACTTGAAGGGCACTTGATGTTATTCAAAATCTGAATGCTTCGTGAATATCGATGGGAAAATGACAATTCGAATGGAAGACGAGAGGCTGAAGAGTTTCTAGATAGGTAGAAAAAGCTATTTTCCCAGTTTTCACATAAAAAGTGACACTTTTCAGAATTTACGGAAATGTCAATACGCCATACTTTTCATAATAAATTATATAATGGATTACGTCATAACAATCAGTTACGAGAAGTAAAAGAAAACCCAAGATGAATAAAAACCCTGGTGCGTTGACCGATATTTCCTCTTTAGCCAATTCCCCTCGACCTGAGAAATCGAAGAGTAAACTTACATTTTTTGACGGTAGGTGGTGTTGACGTGGTGATACAAATGCGATTTTCTAAGGGTACATTTTCATTAAGGTGGCAGCTTACGAGTGATTTTCGATACCGGCGGTCTCATTGGATAAACTCTTGCGGGATCTTTCGTTCACCAATAATATTATCAGTATACAAAATACGTAAGGTCAAGTTCGTCTGATGAGAAACTATTGATTTTTTGAAATGTTTGACAGTTCGATTTGAATTTGAATGCATTTGAAAGTTCCGTCAATATTAAAAATCTTTTACCCAGTTCTTGTTTCTTCTCACGTTTTTCTTGTTTATATTCTTGCTGTTCTTGTATTTGTTTGATTTCATAGTGATAAACGCGTGTAGTTTATACTCATCCCTTATATCATCGGCTCGTAATCACATTAGAATCGCATTTTTTTAACAGTATGAAGAAAAAAGTACTTACAGTTCATCCAATTCATCTTGGTACAGAATTAATAACTGATATGCCCAGCAATCTCTGTGAGGTATACTAAGATAGAAAAACACCTATTATATGTGTTTACTGTGTTGAAATTTATTACCAGAAGGTGTTTTTCATTTCGTCTTGGTCTACACTACCAGTTTGCAACTGGATAAGTATCTGAGTTTGTGCCAAGATGGATTGGATGAGCTCTACCTATCTTCGGTTCCTCAGAAAGTAGTAAGATGAGATATCAATACTTTCCAGTTCCACTCACGACTATTGTTTCGGAAGATTCAAAATCACATCACAATCGCTGAGTTTTTGATTTATTTTTCATCAAATTGAAAGCAAAAGGGGTACCTGATAATCAGTCAAAATGTGATGACTACATAATTTCTAGCATTTCGCGGGAACGCAAGAAATTGCATGCAAAACATGAGACCATGAAATAAACATAACCTATAAATCTATAAATAATCGAATGGCCGTCGAGCAGACGGATATCATGGCATTACAGGTCAAATTAAAATCACGTGAGGTGCGCCTCTGCTGGCAAACTCTCGAAGGAAAATTGATCAAAATCAAGATAGCGAAAAGTCGAGAAAATTTGCTTACAATCTATTAGGTATAAGTTAACACACCAGGGTTTTTATTCATCTTGAGAGTTCAATGACATCACTCATGTCATGAAGTTTCTCAAACGCTCGTTGAAGAGAAGAATAATTTACCTAAAACATTTATTCATTGATAAAGTATCAAAATAGTTGTAAAATACAAATCTGAAGGAAGAAAATTGATGCGTATCAATTTCCTTCTCGTGAAGATGCTAACCTTAGCGAAACTCGGTCGAGTGTAAATAATATCAGTTTGGTGTTAGGGTAATTGATCTCTACAAAAAGTAAGCACTTTCACACTCAAGGTTCCAATCTCGTAGTTCAAACCTTGATGTGAAACAGTTCATTTCTTCTACAAGCACTCCGAAAAATTATTACATTCTACAAATTCTAAAATTTCGAATTTTTCAGAAAAGCGTCTTTCGCTATAGCCTTTGCCTTGTGACTTGCTTGTTATCTTTCAAAATGCCTTCAAAAATAATTATCATTGGAAAATTTACAGTGTCTGGATTCTCATATGACTTCCTTCCTAACAAAAATCTATTAGTTTTACAGTTTCCTGTATGATTTTCACTTACAATGGGTTTACAAAACCGCTACACGTGTTTCGCTATTACAATAGCTTCTTCAAGCAAGATAAATAAATCACTATTCTATAATACGCTATTTATATACAAGTAGGTCGAACGTCTCTTACAATAAAGGTCCGACTTAGGTCCGATATTCGACCAGTAATTTGTCCAAATATTAATTAATTACATTGGAAGATTATTCCTAGAAATAGGCTATGTTAATTATTGGCCGGGAACATATTCAACAATGGGGAGTTATTTAATTCAACCTGGTCATTCAATAAATATTCTGAATTTTTCCCTCTATGGATTTTCAAACTTTCTAGAAGGTTAAGTTTCCAACCTTTCTGCTCAAAATGCCTTATTTTGAACTCGTGGTTGAACTCATGACCTTCTAGAATGAGGTGACTTGCATAAGTAGAATTTGTTTTCCATTCAAAAAACTAGTTCTGTGTTCTCGTAGGCGTGTGTTGAAAGATCTTCCCGTTTGGCCTACGTAGTACATCGGACATGACCCACATGTTAATTCATTAATTACTTTCTAGGCCTTGAATAGTGAAATAGTGTTGGAAATTTTCCTTCATTTTCACAGTTCCATTCATCATAGGCTCATATGGACCTTTCGAATGAAATGTATATATCGTTTTCTGTAGTCTTCTCCGTATCTCTGGACTGTTTATTCACTGTATCTCATTTTTTCTCTCAGCAAACATCCAACCCATGTCATTTTCTGATATTCCTGAACAGTGCTGTTCAGTCAATTCAGTCGTTCCGGTTTTACTGACTTTCACTGGCAATTGTTTCGCGCCAATTTTCGAGGTACCCTGTTAGAGACTGAAAAGTTACTGTTGCTACTGCTGTAGAAGTGGTCCTGTAGTCCCAGTATTCCCCAAATTGGATTAGGTTAGGTAGGGTTCGAATAAACGCCAACAGATAACAGATTCAATTTGTTGTCAGATCATTGCAATTGCAAAATTATCAAGAATATTTCGAGTTGTACTGGAAGATATTGGCGTAGAAGTTGATGCTGAATTGAAATGAATCCAGCAGATCAATAAAATCTGCGAGAACTCAATTTTTTGAGATTACAAGTCTTACTCACTTACCTGAAATGTTGCTTCAAAATCTTAGGGGTTTAAAAACCTACTACATTTTGAATGAACCCTTTTATTATTGGTATTTTGCTATGGGATCTCTAATTTTGTCGAGGATTATAACTTCAGTCATTATATTCTCTGCAGACTCATTATCAGAGCTTGAGCACTCTGAATTTTTTATTTTCGTATCGCTATTGCTCAATATTTCTTCCAATATTTAATTCATTTTGAAATAAGATGGAGTACGTCACACCTGTCACCGCTGACAGTTCCTTTGATGGATGTCCGATGGCGATTCGTTCCGATATCATCAGCAGTAGATTACTATCACTGCAAAAAGCGTTCCAAACTACTTACTGTGGCCAGTAATACCAGCAATATTGGAACATGACATCAGTCGAACAGATTGTGAATGAAAAACGTCAAATTGACAAGCGATATAATGAACAGACTTGATACGTGGAGAAAAATTCTTTGACTAGACAAATTCACTCTTTTTATCTGGGTTGTAGCGCTAGAGAAAATTTCATTTCGTGTTACTCGCGCTACTTTATAAAATGTTACTTTTTCAGAATGGTTACATAAATAACTATGCCCACTTTGTCTTCTTCTGAGTGAACAATTATTCACATTGCAACCTGAAAGTAAATTAGAAACAAGCACATTTTGAATGATTGTGCGAATAGATATTATTTCATGTTTCTTAATTTGGAAGGAGTATCTATATAAATATAAAGTATCAAATATATTTTGATTATCAAAGTTTCATGTATTTCCTCATTGAAACAAGTAGTGCTTTGCACTTATCGAAATTTTTGATATTTATTCCCTTTGTATCTTTTTCTCACAACTTGTATCATTTATACTCTGGATGAATATCATTATTATTATCATTATATATTAAATATGGATTACTCTTTACATAACTGTTAACTGCAATTGATAATGAAAGAAATTCAGTAAGGTTTTCAATTACCAAACCCAGGATCAAAATAGCTCGTGAATTTCGGTACATTATGATGTTCCGTATCCTCCTGACTATGATTATATTGAACAAGGTAAACACGAGTCACACGAGAAGTAACAACAAATATTTCAGTTTTAACCTACATATCTTATGCCCTTATAGTTCAATGATTCTGATGTATGTAGAGTATTATCCATAACTGTTGCAGTAAATGACTTAAAATCATGTAATTTATTATCGTTGAGTAAGGCATTACTCATATGTCAATACACAATAAAAATCGAGACGTTTCTTAGGCGTCGATAATGGAGAAATGTGATCGGGTCGACCTCATAGCTTGCTTTTACTGGGTTGCATTGCTATGCAGTGTGAACGTAATGTTGTTTGTTATGTATAATGATCATATTCGAAAGACTTCTCAGTATAATTTCAAATCAGATATGTCCAAAATTTCGCACAAAAAAGTGGTAAAGGCACTCCTTTGATCAGAACTACCTTCCCAACATAATGTTTTGGGTAGAACTTAAGGAGTTGGAGGAAAAACATTGATATTTTTTTCATTTTTCTTTCTCTTTGCGGACCAAATTCGTTTCACCTGGAGGCGAGAACTCCATCAGTGACAGAGTTGGTATAATAGTTTCCGGAAACATAAGGTGACTATTCTCGTTCAGCTTTTGAAATGTTCAATTCTGTGATCTATCAGGAACTTCCAGAGAATTTCAGTCATTTAGAAACTATTCAAATCTATCCGGAATCAATTTGAAATTTCGGTTCGGATTGTATACTGCCAATTGAAAAGTTTGAGGGTAGTTGTGGGGGTATGGGGTGACGGGGATTTTTGATTTTTCTAACTGATAATACCATAGCTTCCTGTACAATTTTCAGTAACAAGAATATTTTCACTTATGATTTCACAAGTGCTTAAATTATTTCTAGAAGGCACGAATATTTTCAAAATATAAAAATATTTTGAAAATATTTGTGCCTGAAAGGTATTATTTGAGTTTGCGTGGCTTTCGGTAAGAAAATTTCACACCATGATTTGAAAAAAAAATATCCAACCTGAGATTTTTAATTAATTTCTGTGATTGTCAAGTTGGTTTGGTATGGCGTTTTTTGACATGTTAATTTGTAATTTTTGTTCAACCGGTTCTGTCAGGAAAAAAATCATATTGTGAGTATACCATCTATCGCCCTTTGGTAATTTCAGCTAGCTAGAGGTGGTAGAAATATATTTATACAAGGGACGTGACGCAATTTCGAAAAAAGTCATATGTAGGTAAATCTAACCTCTTTCGTCAAATGAAAAAAATCACCAACTTGAGTTACACCAAATGCTCAGGTGGGTACTAGTTCAGTCTATCGTCCTTTCATAATCTTGAGTCACTAAAGTTGGTAGAAATGTATTTTGCATTATTCACAGGTATATCTACATCTTTTAAGGGTTGTAGATCATACGTTTATTTTTTGAACCGTCCAATTTCCACTGGAATATCGTGGCGCTTCGAAAAAAAAATCCGGAAATTTTTTAGTTGTCATGATAACTAGTGAAAATTGAGGAATCTTATTAGTTGAAAAGTATTATTGAGGAGGATTTTCATCAAGTCAATTCAATATTTCCAGAGTGCAATGAAGAAACAAAATTGAGCAGAAATAATACTTGAAGAGGCTACTTGTATTCTGTTGAATGGTTATGTAGAGACTTCTACTCGTTAATTGAATATAGACCAGAGTTAGATAGTTCGTCTGAGAAGATGAGCTCTGATGATTCATTTCCGAGTGGGTCTTGGTCGAAATCAACAGTGGGAGAACTTATGATGAATCAGTCATGCGAGTGTTACATTTTGAAACAACGAACTGACAATTGAATTTCCATCAGAACAATCTACAGGACAAAAGTAGCCACAACATCTTCAAGTGACCTTGAGGTCAAATGGATACAGTGTATCTGAGATCAACAGGGCCATGAAACTGAAGAGTTCCACGATTCAAAACAGGGATGACTCTCAGATAGCTGCAAATGCATATCTGCCATATATTCCGAGCGTCATTGATAGAATTGGGAAACTCTTGGGGGAATATAACATAAAAACGGTCTTCGAACCGACCAAGAAGATCCAACAAAGCCTCAGGTCGGCTAAAGACAAAAGAGATCCACTGTCAGCAGCAGAGGTTTATCGCATACCGTGCACCTGTGGAAAGGTTTACATCGGTACCACAAGAAGATCCATGGATACAAGGCTCAAAGAGCATCAAAGGAACTGCAGACTAGGGCAAATCGACAAGTCGGCGGTGGCGGAACACGCACTCAGTGAGGGTGACCACAGGATTCTGTTCGAAAATGCAACACTGATTGCCTCCAACCAGGGTTACCATAGCCGACTGGTACGGGAGGCAATAGAGATCCAAAAACATGCGGACAATTTTAAGAGAAAGAAAAAAGCGTTGAGCCTGAACAGAATTTGGAATCCCATTCTGAGGAAATCAAGAATAACTAATGAAATCACGGCAGGTAGTGCGGCAACTAATAATGATGATTATTCCCCGAACCCGACAGAAGTAATTAACACTCCAGACTTCCTGTATCAATATAAATACGCCTTAAGAAATCGAAATGAGTAAGCCTCTGAAGAAGCTGGCCACTCGCGCTAGCGAAACGTCAGGAAGAAATTCCAGAGAACGACGGCCTTTAAGCCCGAAGAAAAAAAGTTATATTAATTCAATATTTCCAGAAAAAAATGAGCAAACAAAGTTGAGCAAAAATAATACTTGAAGAGGCTACTTGTATTTTGTTGAATGGTTATGTAGAGAGTGCTACTTGTTCGTTGAATATGGACCAGAGTTAGATTCGAGTGGGAAAATATCAGTTTGGTGTTAGGGTAATTGATCTCTATGAAAAATTTCAACTTTTACACCAAAGGTTCCAAAACTCATCGTTTATGTATATTTGCCTCTATACGCCACTGCAAAATTAAAATATGTTAATTTAAGTGAATATATTTTCAGTTTGTATCGCATTTTTATGAAACTGGAGATTCAATTGACGAATTTATGGCATATACTTTCCCTTGGTTACATTTCGGAAGGGGGCATGGCCCAGCTCTTCAGGTTGACTGACAGTCATTCGATATCTGAAGTCAAGCAACGCCGAGCGCGGTTAGTACTTGGATGGGTGACCATACAGGGAAATACCGTGTCGAAAGCCCGTACAGCTGCAGCGAATTAGCATATCATAGCTCGCAGACAATATATCAATGAGCACAAGATATATTGAGGATATGCCGTCCTTCGGAGGGGACGTTAAGCCGTCGGTCCCGAGTCCATGGATGTTGGGCTCGTTAAAGATCCCTACCTCTGGTTGGAATACCAGAGGATTCGGCAAAAATTTCCGGTTGGGGGAAGTGTGCTCACCGGCGTCGGCGATTGGCCTTGGTAGCGGAAAGAGGCCGACGTTAAATAAAGAATAGAAAAAAAAAAAAAAACATTTCGGAAGCTAGTCTGCCTCCTTTTTCAAGCCTATTTTGGAAATGGGTTCCAGAACATTTTCACCTCCTCAACAAACATTCAAACAACATCAAAGATCAACCAGTGACTTATTAGAGTATGTTTCTCATATTCGGCAGAATTGAATCGACAAATTCGGAGAAACGATAGCTGTTGCACTCGACATTTCAAAAGCTTTCGATCGAGTTTGGCATCGGGGTCTCCTTTCTAAGCTGCCGTCTTATGGTTTGCCTCCTCAGTTGTGTGCTTTGTTGAAGAGTTTCTTTTCTGATAGATCTCTGTATGTGGTTGTTGATGGAGTGTCATCTGAGGTTCTACCGATAAATGCAGGTGTTCCACAGGGTTCAGTTCTGGCGCCCACTTTGTTTCTGCTTCATATCAATGTATTGCTGGAGAAAACATCTTGTTCAATACATAGTTTTGCGGACGACAGTTCTCTTCATACCAGTTTCTCTTCCAGAGTCCCCATACCAGCTCGAGAAAAAAAATTCAAAGAAACATTCACGTCAATAAAATTAACGATGACTTGGTAAAAATAATAGAATGGGGTGACATGACTTGGTGGAATTTAATGCTACGAGAACCCAGGCATGTCTCTTCTCAAGAAAAGCCGATCTATCATCATCAAATATTCAGAGGTCAGTAACAACTATCCCTACAAAATCAAGTAAGTAAAACCATGAAAGTGCTCCCCAGAAACTTGGACTTCTATTTCGTGCAAAGAAATACTTCATTTCTCGTCAGCTTCTGATGATGTACAAGGCTCAGATACGACCTGTCATGGAATACAGTTCTCATGTGTGGAGTTCGGCACCAAAACATTCATTGAGGCTTCTCGATTCTATTCAGAGTAGGGCAATTCGTCTTGTTGGTGATTCTTCGCTCACAGACTCGCTCACTTCATTGTAACATCGTAGAAGGGACGGATACTTGTCTCTCTTCTATAGATACTTTCATGGTCGATGCTCTTCCGAATTGTTATCAATCGTTCCCCCCTTGACAATATCTACACGGATGACTCGACGAGTACAAAATTCCCCCTCCCTTGTTGTGAATTTGGAGACCTGTCGAACCTCTCTTGCTCAGGGATCTTTGTTCAATAGAACAGCTGAGCTTTGGAACTCCATGCCAGAAGAGGTTTTTTCTGAGGCTTACAAACTTCAGAAATTCAAAGGGAATGTTGATTCGTATCTCCTCTGCCTTGATTTACGTGGTGTTCTTTGAACATTACAGGGCATCCCTCTCGTGTGACTCTGCGTATAAAAAAATATTTCCTTTTAATACTAAAGAAAACCAAAAAATGGATGTCGTGGGTGAATTTTTCATTGGTAGCCCTGTTTATCAGAACTAATAAATCACAATAAGATTAGGTCTTATCTTGAGCTGAATAAGGATTTTACCAACCACATAAGGATTTTCCCAACCACAACCTTCAGGCTGTTTCATTATAGCTCAGTTCATCATAAATCTCCGTCAGGATCGTGAAAGAAAAAAGTTTCCATCATTAAACTAATAATGTCGTTAGTAGTACGAATATCATGTCAATGATATCCACATCGGAAAGAAAAATAAATCAGATATGGTTGAATATGAATGCGTTCGGCTTTTCCGAAGTGAATATTCATGGCCAACTTCAGCAAGTCGGACATTGATCTAGTTATTCGCTTCGTGGAATATTCGTTATTTTTGATACCTTCAAGCAGACGTAATGAAATTGTTATTGTACATGTAATATTTTTTCGAATAATTTTGATCAAAATAGTAAAGAAATTCAAAGAGGTAATGAATTCATAGTAAGCATTGCAAAAACAGTTTTGGTAGGTTTGGTGATCCAGAGTTAAATTCTTCAATGGTGGTATTGGTGGGATTGAGATCAATTCGTTTAAAGAAAAACTATTGTTTCTTTGCCAACGTTTCGAATTTTAATAAATTCAGACATTTTAGATACAGTATCTAAAATGTCTGTTTTATACATAGTTTCAATATTTTTACTCGGAAAAACTGATTTTTGGTAAGTATAAAAAAAAATTTTTTTTTCATTATTCAACATTTTGAACCCCTGAAAATGTTCCAATAGTTTGTTGACATTCTCTTATTTTATTTATATCCTACCACTTTAACACGAAACTCATTGTTATAGAGCCCTGATGATGAATTTATTGAAATTCGAAACGTTGGCAAAGAAACAATAGTTTTTCTTTAAACAAATTGATCCCAATCCCACCAATACCACCATTGAAGAATTGCAAATACAGATGAAAAATTTATCTATATCATAGGCATTACAACTAATGGACTAGCCTTAATGACAGTTTTCCATATACCACGATTCGGAAAACAATAGAGAGAGAAAGGATATGCACATTAAAGTGATATTGTGAAGGACAGAATGATGATTCTAGACTTGAATCACTCTATCCTTCTCAATCTCTCTTCATCTGGTACATTGAAGAAGGAATTCGCTTGGAGGTTATACTTGAAGTATTCTATCTTGCTCATTCGGCAGTCCTCCCTCTCCAGTCCATTAGTTATAATGTCTATGATCCATATCAAGCAACATTATAATGTATTTCTGGAAACTGGTATGAGCAATTGGGTATTTTCGAAGAAGGAACAGAGTACTTACTTTTGAAATTTTCTGTCTTTTCTATACTGAAATAATGTGTTATATCAGGGAGTGCTTGCTGGTTCCAGCATCCAGCCAATCCAGATAGATCCAGCAGCTTCTTTCCACATGCTGGATCCAGCATACCGGTGGCAAATGTATCAAATTCGAAGTAGTTATTTTTTGTCTTCAATGAACCTTTTGCAAAACGGCGAGACAATATTTTCTTACAAAATATGCCAGGGAAAAAAAGCAAGCCTGAAATTGAATTGGCGGCATTTTTAACAATGGAAGTGACAGAGGTCGTATTCAGAAAAATGGTTGATAAGGAGATACCAGTTTACTTTTTCAAACTGTGAAGAAATGAATGAAGGAAATGAGGTCATATTTCCACGAGGGGGAAACTTTGTACATTTCGTCGAGGGATAGAAAGGGACTTCAATTTAGTGGTATATACACTATTTCATGCCTTCACGAAAAAATAAAAAAAAAAAGGAATAAAGATCGTACAATTTAAAAACTGCTGTACGTCATCAGGGGCGTGGTCTAATTTTGAAGTACACTATAGCCAGATTGTCATATAATTATGGAATATCAGTTAATAGTAAAAGTGATATATTTATTATGAAAAGGGTAAAATCAGAAAATTCATAACTACGTGTGTTTTAATTATTGAAATATGGAAGTTCATCCATGAAATAGTTCTCTCTCGTGTAGTTTTTTGATTAGGGCCGATTTCGAACAATCGAGATTTTCTTGTTTTCAAAAACCAAATACTCACTGCGTTCATACATGCTATAAATTTTGCTACGAATAACACTCGTATCCAGTACTGCAGCATTTGTAAGCCCCTTGGTTTTACGCAATCGAGGCGATTCAAATGCTTCGGTATCTTTATTCTATATAATTGACTTGAAGTCAGCTGATATACGATAGAAGTGGATATCTGACGGTAGATTACGAAAACAATTTACTATTTTATTCTTGTTTGCCTCTCTAACAGTCATTGGAGCAACGAGTCACTATTTTCTCGTCCTCTTTCAAAGTAACCAATGAAAGATTTCACCAACTCTTCGCAGCATTCATTTACATATTTTGGCATTTCCGCGAATAGCATGGGACTGATACTGATACGATATGATGAACGGAATTCACAGTTTTTGATTACAATATCCAATTTGAAATACCAAAAAAGACGTATACACAGAACTGTCACTATGAAATAACATTTGTCAATTGATTACTCTCAAATTTAAAATGAAGTGCGGCAACATCAAAAGTGCTGCCAACTGAATTCCTGAGAACAACAGGCGCCAAATTTTAATTTCAATGGGAATCAAATAAAATCACTTTATTAATCCTGTGGAACTCACAAAGTTATAGGACAGGTCAAATAGCATTTTCTACATACATGAAATAATACTTGAAGTAAAATAAAACCAAACATTAATGTAATAGAGAAATAAAATTACAAATTGAAAAATTCATCTATGTCTTGTATTTTATATTTTGACCTATTGGTGTGTTTGAATACACACATTTCAAACATGAAAATATTTGGGAAAGTTAAAATTTTTAAATATTTGTATAAATCTCTTCACGACGTTCTCTGATTAACCCCTGCTAAAATTCGTACAATCTTTTTTTGGGCAATAAATACATTCGGAGCCAAAGAGGACCTACCCCAAAGGCAAATGCCATATCTGATTCTAGATTCTATATGTGCGAAGTAATGATTTACTAACTGTTCAGTGGTTAATATCGGCTTAAGATTTCGTATCAGATTCGAAACAGAACTTAGTTTCGATATAAGTTTATTACATTGACTCTTCCAGTTTAGACAATTATCTAGCGTGAGTCCCAAAAATTTACATTCATCTGATAAAGAAAGTATATTTTCATTCTCATTGATTTCAATTTCAAGATTTGAACAGACTTTTTGCCTGTGAAGAGACCGTACTGACATAGTTTTTCGAGACTTGATATGAAGTGAGTTGGCGGTACACCACGAAACCAACTGATTTGATACCAGGTTACAATTTTCTTCCAAAATTGTGTCGTCTTTGTCCGAAATTAAAAGTGATGTGTCATCTGCACACATAACGCACGTACTCTCAGCAACCGCAGCCCCAACATCATTCAAATATAATACAAATAATAGTGGTCCCAACGCTGATCTTTGAGGGACTCCAACGGTCACAACTCGAGAATTGGAAATACATTTATAATAACTATTTTCAAATCTATGATTCACCGAAACAAATCGACTACTGTTTCTGATGAATGACTCAATCCAGTCGAGGGCATTTCCTCTAATTCCATATGAGTGTAATTTGTTTAATAATATAGAGTAGTCGACGCAGTCGAAGGCCCTGCTGAGATCACAAAATATCCCAAAAGGGCACTCACCAGCCTCGATGTACTCCAAGATTTTTAAGTAAAAAGCTGTCACACCAGTAATAGTGGACATATGGGATCGAAAACCATGTTGAATTGGGGAGACAATATTATATCTCTCAATGAAATGTAGTAGACGATGTAGGTATGCATATTCAAATATTTTTGAGAAACTAGATAGAACAGTGATGGGCCTATAGTTCTCTAAGAGATATGGATCCGATTTTTTGTGGACAGGTACAACTTTTCCTATCTTCAATTTTTCGGGAGACATTTCTGTACTAAAGGACAGATTGACTAAGTAAGTCAAAGGATAGAACCTAACTAAAGGACTGTCCTTTATGACAGTTTTCCTTATAACACGATGCCGAATACAATAGAGAGAGAAAGGATATGCACATTGAACAGGTATTGTGAAGGGCAGAATGATAATTCTATACTTGAATAACTCTATCCTTCTTAACCTCTCTTCATCTGGTACATTGAAGAAGGAATTCGCTTAGAGGTTGAACTTGAAGTATTTCATCTTGCTCACTCTGCAGTCCTCTCTCTCTTAGGACCAGTCCATTAGTTATAATGTCTATGATTTTAACAAATAGTTTAATTTCAATTTAATAATAATGATGTACAACGTGCGTCGCTATGGCAATCAACAATATCAATGAAACGCTGCGCTGTTGAGAAAGGTTATGTCAAATATTCCTTATATCAGAAAATAGTACATTGTCTACCAGGTAGAAAAAGCCTAACATTCCTGGACGACTGTGGAGATTGCAGGAATATGGTTTTTCCTACTAGATAAACACACTATTTTTCCGCAAATCGTTTAAATTCGACAGATATCAATTAATTTAGAGAAAATCGCGAGTACATTTACTCAAGAAAGAATGTTGCATTGAAATTCGTAATGGAATTACTTGGGATACCGTGGAAAAGTATCAAGGTCGAATTGTCAAACTTGACGTTAATAAATTAAATTGCCGGTGTTCTCGAAAGTAAAATGATAAGTAACGATGAAATTCACATTGCTGGGACTCCTTCAGAGGTGGTTGAGGCAGTGAACACGGCTTCATTGGAATTATTGCCAAAGAAATCAAGCGAAGTACGTGAAAATAAACTATAGCGATTTGCGGAAAAAATCGTTTCTGATCAAGTTTTTGCTAGAATCTCAGCTGCAACAACTATGCCAGCTGTTCTTTCAGCGAATATTTCCCTCATATATAAAATGTCTCATAAGAGCAATGCAATTATCGAAAAATTACAGCGGTAATTGCATTGTATCAAGTCACCATAACAACACATTTGAAACCGTATCACTAGACGTCAGTAAACAACACAAATAAATGTTAGATAGACTTCAAAAATAGAAAAACATTTCGCGTTTTGGTGAGTGCCCCATACAATCTATAGAGGAAACCAAATACTCACTGCGTTCATACATGCTATAAATTTTGCTACGAATAACACTCGTATCCAGTACTGCAGCATTTGTAAGCCCCTTGGTTTTACGCAATCGAGGCGATTCAAATGCTTCGGTATCTTTATTCTATATAATTGACTTGAAGTCAGCTGATATACGATAGAAGTGGATATCTGACGGTAGATTACGAAAACAATTTACTATTTTATTCTTGTTTGCCTCTCTAACAGTCATTGGAGCAACGAGTCACTATTTTCTCGTCCTCTTTCAAAGTAACCAATGAAAGATTTCACCAACTCTTCGCAGCATTCATTTACATATTTTGGCATTTCCGCGAATAGCATGGGACTGATACTGATACGATATGATGAACGGAATTCACAGTTTTTGATTACAATATCCAATTTGAAATACCAAAAAAGACGTATACACAGAACTGTCACTATGAAATAACATTTGTCAATTGATTACTCTCAAATTTAAAATGAAGTGCGGCAACATCAAAAGTGCTGCCAACTGAATTCCTGAGAACAACAGGCGCCAAATTTTAATTTCAATGGGAATCAAATAAAATCACTTTATTAATCCTGTGGAACTCACAAAGTTATAGGACAGGTCAAATAGCATTTTCTACATACATGAAATAATACTTGAAGTAAAATAAAACCAAACATTAATGTAATAGAGAAATAAAATTACAAATTGAAAAATTCATCTATGTCTTGTATTTTATATTTTGACCTATTGGTGTGTTTGAATACACACATTTCAAACATGAAAATATTTGGGAAAGTTAAAATTTTTAAATATTTGTATAAATCTCTTCACGACGTTCTCTGATTAACCCCTGCTAAAATTCGTACAATCTTTTTTTGGGCAATAAATACATTCGGAGCCAAAGAGGACCTACCCCAAAGGCAAATGCCATATCTGATTCTAGATTCTATATGTGCGAAGTAATGATTTACTAACTGTTCAGTGGTTAATATCGGCTTAAGATTTCGTATCAGATTCGAAACAGAACTTAGTTTCGATATAAGTTTATTACATTGACTCTTCCAGTTTAGACAATTATTTAGCGTGAGTCCCAAAAATTTACATTCATCTGATAAAGAAAGTATATTTTCATTCTCATTGATTTCAATTTCAAGATTTGAACAGACTTTTTGCCTGTGAAGAGACCGTACTGACATAGTTTTTCGAGACTTGATATGAAGTGAGTTGGCGGTACACCACGAAACCAACTGATTTGATACCAGGTTACAATTTTCTTCCAAAATTGTGTCGTCTTTGTCCGAAATTAAAAGTGATGTGTCATCTGCACACATAACGCACGTACTCTCAGCAACCGCAGCCCCAACATCATTCAAATATAATACAAATAATAGTGGTCCCAACGCTGATCTTTGAGGGACTCCAACGGTCACAACTCGAGAATTGGAAATACATTTATAATAACTATTTTCAAATCTATGATTCACCGAAACAAATCGACTACTGTTTCTGATGAATGACTCAATCCAGTCGAGGGCATTTCCTCTAATTCCATATGAGTGTAATTTGTTTAATAATATAGAGTAGTCGACGCAGTCGAAGGCCCTGCTGAGATCACAAAATATCCCAAAAGGGCACTCACCAGCCTCGATGTACTCCAAGATTTTTAAGTAAAAAGCTGTCACACCAGTAATAGTGGACATATGGGATCGAAAACCATGTTGAATTGGGGAGACAATATTATATCTCTCAATGAAATGTAGTAGACGATGTAGGTATGCATATTCAAATATTTTTGAGAAACTAGATAGAACAGTGATGGGCCTATAGTTCTCTAAGAGATATGGATCCGATTTTTTGTGGACAGGTACAACTTTTCCTATCTTCAATTTTTCGGGAGACATTTCTGTACTAAAGGACAGATTGACTAAGTAAGTCAAAGGATAGAACCTAACTAAAGGACTGTCCTTTATGACAGTTTTCCTTATAACACGATGCCGAATACAATAGAGAGAGAAAGGATATGCACATTGAACAGGTATTGTGAAGGGCAGAATGATAATTCTATACTTGAATAACTCTATCCTTCTTAACCTCTCTTCATCTGGTACATTGAAGAAGGAATTCGCTTAGAGGTTGAACTTGAAGTATTTCATCTTGCTCACTCTGCAGTCCTCTCTCTCTTAGGACCAGTCCATTAGTTATAATGTCTATGATTTTAACAAATAGTTTAATTTCAATTTAATAATAATGATGTACAACGTGCGTCGCTATGGCAATCAACAATATCAATGAAACGCTGCGCTGTTGAGAAAGATTATGTCAAATATTCCTTATATCAGAAAATAGTACATTGTCTACCAGGTAGAAAAAGCCTAACATTCCTGGACGACTGTGGAGATTGCAGGAATATGGTTTTTCCTACTAGATAAACACACTATTTTTCCGCAAATCGTTTAAATTCGACAGATATCAATTAATTTAGAGAAAATCGCGAGTACATTTACTCAAGAAAGAATGTTGCATTGAAATTCGTAATGGAATTACTTGGGATACCGTGGAAAAGTATCAAGGTCGAATTGTCAAACTTGACGTTAATAAATTAAATTGCCGGTGTTCTCGAAAGTAAAATGATAAGTAACGATGAAATTCACATTGCTGGGACTCCTTCAGAGGTGGTTGAGGCAGTGAACACGGCTTCATTGGAATTATTGCCAAAGAAATCAAGCGAAGTACGTGAAAATAAACTATAGCGATTTGCGGAAAAAATCGTTTCTGATCAAGTTTTTGCTAGAATCTCAGCTGCAACAACTATGCCAGCTGTTCTTTCAGCGAATATTTCCCTCATATATAAAATGTCTCATAAGAGCAATGCAATTATCGAAAAATTACAGCGGTAATTGCATTGTATCAAGTCACCATAACAACACATTTGAAACCGTATCACTAGACGTCAGTAAACAACACAAATAAATGTTAGATAGACTTCAAAAATAGAAAAACAATTCTTGTTTTGGTGAGTGCCCCATACAATCTATAGAGGAAAGTATAAATGAACAAAAAATAACATTTCCTTGAGAATTTCTTTATTCGTGAAATATTCCAATAAATTTTACATTCGTGCATAAAAATGACCAGATAATTTTGCATTCAAGCGTGATATCTTATACAAATTGCATTCGGTTATTTTCATATTTTGTAAAAGAGCCCTCGTCCCTCGGACTCGGGCACTTTCGCCAAAATATGAAAATAAACTTGCAATTTTTAGATATCACGCTTTCTTGCAAAATTATCGGTAATTTTTATGCACTCGTGCAATTATAACCGACAAGTTACTGCGGCTCAGTATACCATAGTCATAGATATTTAGATAAATAAATTGTTTATTTGACCACGTATATGTATAAATACATTTGTAGCATGTCTAAGATAGTATAGGTTTCAGTACAGTAGAGACTCTTGAATGTCAATCCTTTGTTCTCAAGGGTCAAATTTCTATGACCTTCATTCTGTTCTAGGGGTGTGTAATATCATGTGGCGGTAAATTTACATTTACGGGGTACTGGATAGTTCTCTGGATGTCATTTCGAATGTTAAAATTAATATTTTATGTACAATAACGTTTGAAATGAATGTGAAATTTCTCAAGTACCTATGAAAATGAACAAATGAACGTAATTTGTTAACAAACACACACAACGATGAAATCAAGTTGATTGATAATACCTCGAGATGTGAAACTGCCGAAGTTGGTGTTCTGTGGCGAGTGTCTTTACTGAATGTCTATTGCGGTGACAGAAAATATTTGGACAATGTTCAAAACATGTTTCAATTGAAAAAAGCAGGGAAGAAAAGTTAATTTCCAATCCATATTAATTGAAAGTGTGTCACTTCAATCCCTGAAATCAGGGATTGAAAGTATACTTTTAATACCTGAAACGTATGAACATACTTCTTCGAACTATGGAACTTATTGGTGAAAAATAAGTCACTTTCCAATCAGGCAAAGGTTAGAAATAACCGAAATTTCAGACGATTATGAAAAATAACCATATAAATGTGTTTGGTATTTCCGGAATGAAATATTCATGGCCTTCTAACTGAATCGGACCACGATCTAGTCATTCGCTTCGTAAGATAATTCGTAATACCTTTCAGCAGACGCAATAGGATAGAATTGTTTTTGTATTAGCTAAGAATATCGGTGTAGGCATTCCAGTCTCGAACGGATGCAGTTAGTAACCGGATGCTGGGAGACCTTCGAGATTTCATCTAATCTGTGCCAACTGGGTGGAACAAGCCCAATAATCTACTGAGTGTATTACCATATATGTTCTTGCATTTCTGGGAGTAATTGTTGAAATGAGCCCACATTTCGTCGATATTTCCATGTGTAAGAGTTTATCGATTACACCTGGGAAATTGCAAAAAGTTTTCATAATGGAAATTCTACGAGAAAAAGCCATGGTCAAAGCATTTGAATTAATTCAGAGAGATTTCAGAATATCATTTTTTGGTTCGGTGATTTTCATAAAAGTCCGAGGAAAACTTCTCTGAGTCATTTCAATATGATAATTTCCATTTTTAGGAATTTGAATGCCTTTAATTTTTGTACTATGAATTTTCCATCATAGAATTTGACCCGTTTCAATTTGAATATTTTCTCAATTCCATGCGTTTTACACTCTAATTAAAATAACCTTTTGAAATATTTCAGTGTTCTGTATTCAAACACACCTGATACGGCTTTACTTCCAGGAAAATAAGTATGGAATTAATTCTGTTCATATGGGCTGAACGTTATATTTGGAAGAACTTTTTCCAATAACTGTACCAGAAGTTGCTGACTAATAGGACGTATTTCATTAAGAAGGAACTGTTTTTATTACATGCAGCAACTTCTCTGGGTAGATAAGGAATCTTCCCATCTATACTTGAAAGTAATATTGATTCTATTTCCTTTCGGTTTGAGGAGTTCGAAAACCCAAACAACTTCCAAAAAAATGAATTCCTCAAAAAAATCCTACATTGAATCATTAAGTATTTTTCATCAATCGAAAGTTCAACATTTTTCAGAATTTTTTTGTTTCAGAGTAAAGGAGATATATCCACAAAGAAATTGTGATTTCTCCTAACTCCTATCTTGTTTGACTTTATAACATTAGAAATACAAAGAAAGTAAATGCTTGTTGTTGAATGGTAAGATTGCATTTCTATCTGGAATATATATTCATTTCGAAAGTTCAACATTCAAATGAAAAAAACTTTTATGCAAAAGAGCTTGAACAAATATGATATCAGAATCGCCGATAAACCTGATGGGTAATAATGCGAACATGCTATTTTGATATTTTTTGTTGCATTGTTTGTTTACTGAAAAATAGATCTAGTGAATACTTATTAATCGATGAATACATTGAAAAATCGTTTTCCATTTTTGAATGAAAAAATGAATTTTATTCTTGTCCATGTATGGATTTGTACTGTGAATGGAAAATTGTTGGGCAATAAATGCTATCATCATTTATGAGATATCAGAAAATCAGCTAGTAGAAAACTCTTTCTGCTCTTAGGGTAATTTTTTTGTTTTTTCCCTCCTGTCACCCGAATGCTCAGAAATGGAAATGAGTATCAACAGGTTGATATCTTTAGCAGCTCTACAAATACCATTGAAATTGAACTGAGTCACTTTATTTCCTGAAATACTCCCTTTCATTGTTCTGTAGTATCATTTCATTATTGTATGGTTTTGTACTTCATATTATATTTACTATTGTAGTGTGTTTTATATCATAAGTATTGTATTATGTATTTATCTTTAGTTAGCTCTAAGATTTCACGAGTTTTTTTTCTTAAAACAAATTGTAATCAGGACTACCCGTTAAATAAATAAATGAATGAATAAATAAATAAATAAATGAATAAATTACTATGGGAGATCCACAATCATTGGCAATACTCAGAAGACAGTACATTAAAGAACTAGCCCTTATTACTGGCGTTGGAGGAATTTAGATATATTTTTTCGTTTTCGATGAGACCCACAAATATTTCAACTTTTCGTCTTTTGAAATTCCATATTGACACAGCTTTCGAGAATATATATCACTATCCGACCCGTACCCACCATATTGTGTAGTCTTCAGTACTAAGTTTCATCAGGTTCATCACAAGGTTCTACTTTCTGGGCGCAGTCGAAGGAGTGTTTGATAAAAGTCGAAAATGTTACAAACTCCTTTTCTTACCCCGTTAGGCGATGAGTTTCAATATAATACGAACAAGTTTTCCATCTTTTCTGTTGAAGAATATTTATGCGAAATTTGAAGTAGATTGAAACAAGGCATCACAAATTTTGACCCCGTTTTTCACCACCATAGGGCTGGAATTTAGGAAAACCCTTTCTCATTTGATGTCTTCGTCATACAAAGAACACACGCTACATGTTTCAGGTCTCTACGCTAAGCGGTTTAGGCTGTACGTTGAAACGTCAGTCAGTTACTCAACACAAAGCATTTTATATGTATAGATTAACAAGAAACCTTCATAGTGATGAAATCCCAGCAATTGTCCTAAATGTATGTTCCCCCGAATTGACACCAGTACTTTGCGGATTATTCAACCTTTCATATAACCTGAAGATTTTTCCTAAGACCTGGAGGACAGAAAGAGTTCAGCCAGTTCCTAAAAAAGGAAAGAAAACTTTACCTTGTAATTATAGACCATTTGCATTGCTTTCTATCATTTCCAAACTCATGGAAAAAGCAATCAATATGAAGCTCATCAAATATCTAGAGAAATCAGGAATAATTAATGATCGACAATACGGATTTCGCCATCAAAGATCAACCAGTGACTTATTGGCTTATGTTTCTCATATTTGGCAGCATTCAATCGAGAAATTCAGAGAAACGATAGCTGTTAGTTGCACTCGATATTTCAAGAGCGTTCAATCGAGTTTGGCATCGGGGTCTCCTTTCTTAACTGCCGTCTTATGGTCAGCCTCCTCAGTTGTGTGCTTTGTTGAAGAGTTTCTTGTCTGATAGGTCTCTGTATGTGGTTGTTGATGGAGTATCATCTGATATGACAGGAAACAAAAAGTCTTTATAAAAAATGAAATATCGCAATCTCTCAATATAACCAAAGGTGTACCCCAGGGATCAATACTGGGCCCCCTATTATTCATTTTATATACAGCAGATATTTTTTCAGGCATGGATGACTGTAAATACCACTTATATGCTGATGACACACAAATTTTCAAACAAATTTCACCGCAAATTCTCAATTTGGAATCAACTATTATTAATGAAAATATTAAAAATATTATTTCTCTCACAAAAAAACATAATCTACATATTAATCCAAATAAAACTCAACTTATTTTATTTGGTAATGACCATTATGTCTCTCATATCAGTGATAAAATTGAAATTAAGGTAGGTGATTTCACGGTACCAGTGGGGCATTGTGTCAAGAACCTGGGGGTGCTTATTGACAAGCGATTGAAGTTCACCGAACATATTAGCAAATGCATTCAAAAGGCATATGCCTCACTTAAATTATTATATGCTAATAGAAAAGTGCTTGATAAATCTATGAAGCGATATCTCTGTGAATCACTCGTTTTGTCACATTTCAACTATTGCGATGTAGTATATGGTCCATGTATCGACTCTTTTGATTCTCATAGAATCCAAAAAATTCAGAACAACTGTGTACGACTGATTTATGGGTTGAGGAAGTTTGATCACGTGTCGGCAAAATTTTCATCTTTGAATTGGCTCAGCATGGATAAACGAAGAAAACTTCACTTGGCATGCCTTGTTCACAAAACTATTCATTTCAAGCAACCTCCCTATCTGAGTAGAAAACTTGTAAAACAAACTAGTTCTCATCAAGTGAATATTAGAGATACCGGCCAATTACAAATTCATAAGCACGCAACTAAAAAATATGAAGGTTCTTTTTCTTATGCGGCTCCCGATTTATACAATAAAATTGATGTCAATATCAAGTCTTCAGATTCTGTTCTTGCCTTCAAATATATGCTGAAAAAATCTTGGATGGGTTTTTGATCGGTTTGTAGTTTCAACACTCGTAGTATATCGTAGTATATCTCAAGACTCTGTCTGCTGAAATTATAGTTTAGTTTGAGCTTTTGGAAAAGGACTGCCATTGTATCTCCTATATTATTAACGTTCATTTCTATAATTTATGTCAATCAAATCATCTCATTATGTTGTGTTAACCTTTAGGATGATATGTAACGGGTTAAGTGTAAGAATAGTTTTTATAACTAAACTTCGCCCAATAAAAGTCCATTTATTATTATTATTATTATTATATTCTCCCAATAAATGCAGGTGTTCCACAGGGTTCAGTTCTGGCGCCCACTGTGTTTCTGCTTCATATCAATGATTTACTCGAGAAAATATCTTGTTCAATACATAGTTTTGCGGACGACAGTACTCTTCATACCAGTTCCTCTATCAGAGTTCGCATACCAGTTCGGTAAACAAAAATTCAAATAAACATTCACGCCAATAAACTTAACGATGACTTGGCAAAAATAATAGAATGGGGTAACATAAGCTTGGTAGAATTCAATGCTACAAAAATCCAGGCATGTCTCTTCTCAAGAAAAGCCGATCTATCATCATCAAATATTCAGATGTCAGGAGTAACTATTCCTACAAAATCAATATCTTGATGCTAGGAATTACGATCAGTGATAATCTCTCATGGGATAACCATGTGAGATCGATCGCTTAGATACGACCTGTCATGGAATACAGTTTCCAGTTGTGGAGTTCGGCACAAAAACATTCATTGAGGCTTCTCGATTCTATTCAGAGAAAGGCAATTCGTCTTGTTGGTGATTCTTCGCTCACAGATTCCCTCACTTCATTGGAACATCGTAGAAGGGTCGGAGACTCGTCTCTCTTCTATAGATACTTTCACGGTCGATGCTCTTCCGAATTGTTATCAATCGTTTCCCCCTTGGCAATATCTACACGGATGACTCGACGAGTTCAGAATTCCCACCCCTTTGTTGTGAAATTGAAAACCTGTCGCACCTCTCTTGCTCAGGGATCTTTTTTCAATAGAACAGCTGAGCTTTGGAACTCCTTGCCAGAAGAGGTTTTTCCTGAGGCTTACAAATTTCAGAAATTCAAAGTAAATGTTAATTCGTATCTCCTGTCCCTTGATTCACGCGGGGTTTTTCGAACATTACAGGGCTTCCCTTTTGTGCAAATCTGCATATATATACAAAAATATATAATGGATACTTGAATAGTTCTACAGACTTTTCTGTAGAATTGATAAGGACCAACATTTTTGGTGAATATTATGTTGGTCTTCACCGAACCGTTCGGTCAGCGCACACCGTTGAAACATCACATCTCGCCCGCTTCTCTCCGACTTGATTTACATACACCATCATTTCTCACTGAATTTTTGTTTCATCATAATAAAATATAGCCTATATCACTCCTGAATAGTGTAGCTTTCCGTTAGTGAAAGAATTTCCATGATCGGATCAGTATTTTCGAAGATAACCCCCTACAAACAAACAAACATACGAACACACAAAATTGGAAACGAACCTCCTTATAATATTATTTTTATTATCTGCGAATAACTCGCTGAACCATATCTGCGAGACATTCCCGTAGACAAGTTCGAATCAATAAAAAAAGGAATAATTACACAAAGTCGACGCTCCGTTTCGAAATCAAAATCATTACTTTGCAGATCGAAACCGCAACCGTCGAGGTGCTCGACACCAGAAGGTCGAAGAAACGAAACTTTTTATCTCCGATCGGCGAATTATTCCTTTAATGTAAATTTAATGCGAATTACATTTTTTAATGGCTCGATTTTTTTTTCACAAATGCTCGGAGAACGGTACAGTTATTAATCGGCATTGATTCTATTGTGAAACACTTGAATGGGCTGTATCAGTAAAAATCGGTGCAACAATGTGTTGCGAGTGTGTGGTAACTTTGTGCATGAAACAGTTCTTATCGAATACTTATGAGCATTGTGACCTGATTGGTACAGCTTGTCCAATCCATCTTGGCACAGAACTGAGAACGTATACCCAAATAGCACACGACGTCCTGAAGACGAACCATTTATGTTCCAGTTACGTCGATACGTCCCGGGACGTATAGGAGACATTCGAAGAACTTACATTACCGGATGTACCATGTATGTACTGGTTAGACGTCCCATGTAGGTACATACTTGGTCCTGTTCCAATAGGAATGGAATGAAAACGTACATGTTTGGAAGTACTATGTACGTACTTTATTAAGTGTCCCTGATACGTTTACATTAACTACTCTTCAGGTACGTACTTTTCGGAATGAATTAGGGACATACCAATGACGTGTTTTTGTGAATCCCATGTACGTACTGCTCAGACGTATCATTTACGTACATGTTTGAAAGAACTATGTTCGTACTATTTGGACCTTCCAGATGCCCAGCAATCTCTGTGAAGTATACATAGATAAAAAACACCTATTGTATGTGTTCACTGTGTTGAAATTTATCTGTAGAACGTGTTATTTGTTTCGTCATTGTCTACGCTACCACTCTGCAACTGGAGAAGAATCTGAGTTTGCGCCAAGATGGATTGGATGAGCTGTACCTATTTTGTGCTTACAGTTGTCGATCGAGATTGTAAATTGTTTCATGAAATACGGATGTAGCTCAGCTTTTTACCATTTTTTCATTATAGTTCCTAGAGCCCACGATGCTAAATCGGGTTTTACTCGAGCGTCATAGAGAGCTATTGCGTTGCGAAGCTTAGATGATAAAAAGAAAGAAATGCTATAAAATGTATACCTTTTCATCGGTGGGGGAGCGGCTATAGACTTTCAAAAATGTAAAAAAACTGTTGCATGGACATACTCGAGCGCGTCAGATATTGATATCATCTATGTCCTACATATTTTTAAAAATGTACAAATGTTAATCTGATTGTTTCCATGATGGGGGTGGTCGTACGTAAGGGTTGAAAATGAAAAAAAAATTCTCGAGCGCGTCAGATTTTCTGAGGAGATGTTAAGTGAATCTAAAAAAAAAGCTCTCATATAATAATCTGACGGTTTGGATGTGACGCAGACTCGAGGCCGTTAAAACAATTCGTCATTTTGAAATACACAAGCGCGTCAGATTAAGATATATATGGTTCATCTTTACGCCCTAGACCTTGCAGGCTCATAATCTGACAATTATCTGGAGGGATTCGCCTATTCTGCTAATTCGATTTTTTTATTTTTTTTAAATCATTGAACTGAATTAATTGAAAATCTCAGGAAAAAGCATGCAAATAAAGAAAGTGTATGTTTTTCTCAGTAGAATACTTGTATTCATAACAAAACAATTAAATTTTTAAAATTTTAAAACGTTGGACATTCGTTGTAAACAATATCATGCCACCAACGGATCTGTGTGATCGAGTGTCATGGCATCATGGCAACAGAAACCAGAGTGGGGACGGAGTGAGAGAACAATATATAGAGAAAGAGTGAGAGAGAAATAGAAACGTGGAGAGGGGAATATAGGCATTACGCAGCTGTACGCATTATGCTCTATCGATGAATCTTTATTATTTCGGCTTGTGGGAATCGTCAGATTATATATTTTTTGCAGGTCTTGAATTATTCCCTTCAGAATAAAAATAAAATTAGCCACGCTCGAGAATGTCGAGATGACGTTTTTTTTACAACTTTGTAGCCCTCCTCCTTCTTTAGGTCACTTTCGAATTGTCAGATTATTGGAATATACACGTTTCAGGATGTAACTAACTCACCCAACCTTAACCTGAAGCGCTCGAGAATTCCAGATCATCATTTTTTTACTAATCTGATCCGTTATCCTTGAAGGGCGGCCATATATATATATATATATATATATGTATATATATATATATATATATATATATATATATATATAGGGCTCATCAATGGTCGAAGTACTTAAGCGGGTACGAGGTGTCCCTCTGTATATTAATCTGCCGCGCTTTAGTAAATCCCGAAATCCCCACTTGGGCTCCCCTATTATTATGAAACAATGTTTCGAATTCACATCGATCCTACTTTAAGCAGATGACATTGAAACATTCAGCAGAATCTCCATTCGCCATTGAAGACTGAACTAATAGTCAGGCCCTTCCAGATTCTTTTAGAATTGTGACATCAACGAACTCAAGTTATAAATCAATAAATGCATTTGAATTTTTTTAAATCAAAAACAAAACATTGAATACAATCACAGTCAAGTTAACAATTCAAAACATGTTTTCTACCCCAATCAGCAGTAATACCAGATAGTTTTAGATATTCTATGAATATTCCTAAAATATTTTTTCATGAATATCGTATGATTGTATGAATATGCCAGGAATATACATCCTTCAAAGAATATTCCCTCCAAATGCTCTGGCTAACCTTAGGGGGGTATTCTAAGAATATTTCTTAAATATTATCATATGCATATCCTGAATATTCTCATAATAATCGTAGCATATCGGATTGAGAATATTCCAAGAATATAATTTAGGAAATATTTATAGAATTTTCAGAATATACAAAGAAAATTTCAGGAATATCTAGGAAGAATATTCGAGGAATATTCAGTAGAGTATTTGCTAAGGATATACCAAAAATATTTCAGGTATTCTTGGAATATACACGTATATATTGAGAAGAGGAAACATGGAGTATACTTTCCATGGAAATAATTCCATATATTTTTATTCAGGACTACTCTCATCTCTCCTAAATTTTCAGAACTGATAATGAAATGAAGAACATATATTTTTAAAAATGAACCTTGGCGTTCAATAGTCTTCCTTCATAACTTAGAGCACTGATAATTACACTGAGGGATGCTGCTGGAATTAGAATGGAACTAACTCCATAGTACTTCGCAATATCCATAAGAATCCAAGCCCTTGTCATCCTTTCTTGATTTTCTACTATTTCAATTTTCCAACGAAAAGCAGGCAACTCTTTTAATGTAAACTGTCGGAACAAGCGGTTTCCCAAGTCAAGTCTTAAGACGATTCACTTGTTTTCACCCCATTCCACTCATCACAGAGGCCGTAGAGAATATTTCGTATGGAATATTAAAAGAAATTCATGTATTCTATAGAGAACATTTGAAATATGCTCAATATGATAATATGCTCATTTCATCATAACGTGTTTTTCTTCAATGGCCCCCCTTTATTTTCAACTGAAAAAATTGAAAATTGGAATAATCAATTTGATGCACAAATACTATATTCTGGAATACAATTGATAGATGAAAATTTCAAGATGGCGACTAGGCGCTGTCTGAAAAAAAAAATTAATGCAATGGAGGGGCTTGTGATACATCATTTTGAAGCTCCTGACGAATACTTTACAACCCTAGAATATGTAGTCAATATCTTCACCCACTACAAGATGGCAGAACATTTAATAATTGCCTGAATACATCGACGTTTATCTCCATACTTTGAGGAAATAAGCTGACTTCAGTTCAGAAGATGTTCGAAATGGTTCTCTAACATAAGAACAGCCTATCCGTTATTTCACGTCAAACATTTTCGAACACAGCAACGTCGATATTTCTACAAAAACCACTCTCATGTGAATATTATTAATACACTGCACTGACATAAACCATACGGAACACACCTTCGGCCCGTTTCGTATTCCGGTTAATCATTACATCATTACATGATCGTTGCATAATATATTTTATCTGATGGCATGTCATAATGACAACGTTATGTCACTCAATTTTGATGACATAAGGAAGCTCATTATGGGACTAAGTACCATAATGAAATTCTATAAGGAAAACATGTAATGGTTTGATCAAAAAAGTTTATTCAAATGTATCGATATAAATGCCATCAGATAAAATTTTGTATGTAATACGAATCATAAACAATCATTATGGCACACGCCGTGTGCTACGCCTCGCCCGATAACATTCACGACTTGTACCATAATGATCGTCTTTATGATCCTTATTACATAAATAACTATTATCTACACCCGTACTCTAATAATACACTTACTTATATGCTCACAACCCGTTTTATAATGAAATCCATTACGATACAGATTTTTCATTACCATATAGATTATCAACCAATAGAAACCCATTATTTTTCAAACAAGCATGATGTGCATGCTCTGCATTTGACGTTTGTTAAGTCAAAATTGGTATAGGCATTGAATTTTTGAGGAATAGCCAAACTTCGATAATCATAACAAAATGTCTGATACCAGCGATATGGGAGAATCACCTTCGACTCCTTCACCGGCGGAAATACAGTTAGAATGATTGAATTTTTCATTTGACAAATGCATGATTTATTTCTTTATTTTTTCAATCAAATATTTATGACTATTTATGACCTCTTTGTAGGCGAGCGGTCTAAGGCGCTGAGATTATATTAGCTAGTTGGACTAGTTGGAAGAGACATTGGTTCAATCCTGGCCTCGAGTAATATTTTTTTTAAATTTCTGATCTCTTCATTTCCCATCGTTTTATTTCACGTAGTAATTCCATCAATTACAATTCTGTTGAATTTTTCAAAGGAATGCGTTTAATTAGTATTTTTGTGTGCAATATAAATAGAAATATATTATTTGTAGTTCTTCACTAATTTTCAGGTGTAGATGAAATAGCGTATGCAACTCTCATGTAATGGTTATTAATACACTCGCATAAACCATACGAAACTCACCTTCGGCTCGTTTCGTATTCCGGTTGATGCTCGTGTATTAATAACCATCATTACATGATCGTTGAATAATATATCATCACAGCCTGTGACAATGGATCATAAAGCCCTGTTTTTTCTTATAGTATTCAGGTGAAAGTAATTTCTACCCCCTGTACTATATTCATAATATTCATTGTTGAGTACTAGGTCGTTATTGCTTTTGAGAATCTTGTTTTAAATTTTATATATTTCAGTCAATATGAGTTCGTATGATTTTTCCAATTGAGAGTAAAACTGCAAAAGTTATAGATAGCAACGATATGGTTCGGAGGAGATATAGGATTCAGCCGTTGAATAATTATTGATTTAATTTTTGGTTTCTGAATCTTGAACAATCATTTTGATACTCTGCTATATTATGACAAAATGGTACCTAAATTATGGAGTCATATTTTACAGGACGAAACCAACTGGTTGAAACTGACAATACATCTGGATTACTACGCGTCCATATCTATTTCTCCTGTATATAAATGATCTTTCTCTCTTAGATATATCTGGTGCTTTCACTTTATTTGCTGACGACACTACCATTCTATGGCACTCCGAAGATTTGAATTTGCTTCGTAAAAATGTTACAAGAGGCCTACAAAAAATCAAGTCGTGGTGCGATGCAAATTTCCTTTGTCCGAATTTCAATAAAACAAAATTACTCACATTCGAATGTCTTCTTCCGGATATAGAATTAGGTGTTGACTCCATACCATCAGACAGCAAAATAAAATTCTTGGGACTCAACATAGATACCAATTTGAAGTTCACAAATCATATTAGCCTGCTAAACAAAAAATTGTCATCCGGCTGTTTTGCCCTCCGATCTACAGCTGAAGAGTTAGGTTATGCCGCGGCCAAAAATGTCTAATTTGCTCCCATTGAATCAAACCTGAGGTACGCAATTCAGTTCTGGGGTTCGTGTAGTAATGAACTCTTTGAGAGTGTATTTTTACTGCAAAAGCGGGTGGTGCGTTGTTTGTGTCAAGTAAATAGGTTGAGCTCCTGCAAACCTCCTTTCCGGAAACACGGAATACTGACACTAACCGTAATCTACATTTTAGAAACTACATGTCTAATCTACAAGAATAAAACTTCATATGATCATTGATCATCCCTAAATCCACACTGATCAGAGACTCGATAATTTACGGTGGTGTCAAAATGTATAATAAGCTACCTGCAGACATGAAGAACATAGATTCTCCCAAAACTTTCAGGAGAAAGTTACATGAAAGACTGACATCTAAAGCCTATTATAATCTGACAGAATATTTTAATGACGAAAATATATGAAATTGACTGTGCTTATATGTAATGATATATGTGTACTTTTACCTAGATGTGATTGTTCAAGTGTATTGTTTTCATGTAATTGTGTAATTGTATAGTTATCTGAATGTAGTTATTTACATGCTTTCCTTTTACCAGCGTTTGTCAATAAAATTTTGTATCTTGGATAATAAATAAACATATTCTCTCTCTCTCTCTCTCTCTCTCTCAGAATTTATGATTCGATTTCGTAATCGGTTTTTGTAATCTTCAACAATATTCAAATCTTCATTTTGTTATTAAATATAACCTGTTAGAGTTATTATGATATTGGTAATGAGCTATTAAACCAAATTTGCAATAAGCGGTTTACCACCTACGATATTGGACTGACCTGAGAAAGTGTTTGCAATTGTTTTTTTATTTCAATTCGTTCATTGAAGTTTAAATTTCTGATTGTTGATTCGGAGAAGAAAAGAATAAAAAGTAATTCAACAAATATGATATGTTACATGGCAATCAAATCTTAGAAGAATATCTAATTCAATAATTAGACTCGATCTGCATATTTTGTAGCTAATAATTCGCCAGAATCGAATCAAATAACAGATCGAAGTATCAACAACATATCTCGAGTCTGAATTGAACAAACAAACATTTTATTTTGATGAAGTAATCATTGATCGATCACTTATCGATGTCCGATATGGATTCGATCTAGTTCAATCAACGATAAATAATATTCATTAGTCTGGTTGCTGTTACTCTTGAATGTTAATGATGCCTTGTTAGAATGTTCGATGATATAATTATGAATATTTATGCGACATTTCATTTCTTTAAAATTTAAACGATACCGAGAACGATCCTTATAATGACGTTCATCGAATTACCTTGTGATATATTCAGATATATGAAGAACATTAATCTTGTCAAATACACTCGCATTTAAAATTACTGATTTAATAATCAAGTTCAAATTTAGATACTGAAGTTTCATTTATTGCTAAAATAGGCAAATTTTCAGAATCATATGAACGTTGATGGATGGGTTCAACCAATGCATTATAAAATTCGCCTGAGAGTTGAAACTAAGGCATCAATAGAAAATATATTCCGAAACCTATTCAAAGAGTTAACCTGTTTTACTATGAGAATAATGATTCATACAGAGATATATCTCAATATCCTACAGAATTCGAAGCTGTTCTCACTCCAAGGAATTTGGGGAGCTATTTTTAGTCTTTTTTGTTCCCCGAATCTGAAAAAGAGGAAATTACAACTTTCCTGAATGAAGTAAAATGAAAAAACTAACAGACAATCTCTAAAAAAGTCCATCCTGAACAGCTAGTCTCCTGCATATATGTCACGACCGACACTGAGTTACATAGAAATCCCTCTTTCTTTCTCAATTTGTATATCAAGCATATGAAAATTGAATTGAATAGATATCATACACAGAAAATATCTACGCAATGAAGCAAAATAGAGACCTATTAGCCTATAACTTCGAAGTGGTCGCCATCTATATATTTTTTTTGAACTAACTGGAGGGTGAACAAAAAATATTAATTCTATGAAGTCTTATGAGTGTTGGATTTGAAATTATTATTTTGGAAATATTTAAAACTTAATAAAGTACAGAAGTGGGAAGAGTGAAATAGATATGAAGTGTTGCTGAAGTTAACAAACCAAAATGCAGCGAATTCATTGAAGTATTCCTACAAAATCGACAAAAATGTGCTGGTGTCTTAGTGCTCATTATATAATAATAGTACTATTCCACTACACAAATTCCCCATTAACGACAAAAAGCTTTGTCTCAGGAGGAAAAATATATTGAAAATCAGTAAACCAATAACTAAAAATATGTTTGTAAGTAGCCTCCACTTTCTAGAGCGTCTGAGAATAAAGTTTAGTGGACGTCTCAGTTCCCACTTTGAAGCCATTTTCAAGACTTTATAATATAATATTTATTAAAATATAGTTAAAGCAAAGTATGATTACATATATGTAAATAAATCATAGTTTTCTAGTCTGTTTTTTATCCTTTCACACTATCCCCCAATTAGTCAGTAGAATAACTGCCAAAAACTAATTGTTTCTCCTTGGTTAGACAAATTTTTTTAAAGCATGATTCATTCATGATTGGTAAGATTGGAACCTTTGGTGTGAGATCAGTTACCCTAACACCAAACTAATATCACTTGATGTTATCATTTTTTTTCTGAAAATGATAACCTTGTTAACGAATTGAATGGTTAGTCGAGTGATATCAGTTCAGCGATAGGGTTGTTGATCTCTATAAATCAATGTAGTAAATCAATAATGACACTACTTCAAATTCTAATCTCTTTAAAAATTTTCAAATTGGCAGACTATCTTCCAGAACGTCGTCAAGGGAAAGTATATATTTTTTTGAAACTTGTAGGTAAAAGGTAAGAGAGAATTTATTGTGTCGCATTCCTCTAGGTGTGGTAGGTCAGAATACAACATATACCGTAACAACACGTTCAGAATGTTATGTCATAATAATATAATGGCTAGGTTTATCGAGAAAATGTCATTCAATAATATGCAAATTAAAATGCGTATCACAGAGGACCAACGCCCCCTGAGCTAACTAGTTTTGGCACACTTCAGTGGCGTACTTGTTCGTACCCCACTATTGTTAATAATTATTGAAGTCTCCTTTATATTACCTTAGACAAACTTGTATGGCATAGGTAAATATGGTGGATTATGAATATATCAATACTACTTCTCAACAACGCAAAGGGCAAATAGGGGAATGAATTGAGAAATCTTTATGTGCTGAAGAATAAGAGCGATAAAAATATTACTCCTAGTGAATATTTTTCACAACAATGACTCCCAATTTAAAAGAAATCTGAAATTATCTGTTCTGAAAAAAAAAATTGATGGAGTTTCATCTACGAACATTCCTTATAGTCTCTGTTGTGATATTTCGAGCAAAGCTTCATAGATATCATAGATGCGCAAATAAAGGTTGGATGATTTTTTATTTAGTGAGGTCGTTGAATTGTTTCATCTATACCAAAATTTTTCATTTCATTACAAATGTGCACTGACCCTTACCTTTTTTTCATATGGAGATTTACACGAAAAGGAAGCTCTGTAATGTTCAAAGGTCACCTTGTGAATCAAGGGACAAGAGATACGAATTATCGTTCACTTTGAATTTTTGAAGTTTGAAACCCTCAGGAAAAATTTTTTTCGGCAAGGAGTTCCAAAGCTCAGCTGTTCCATTGAAAAAAGATCCCTGAGTAAAAGAGGTTCGACAGGTCTCCAATTCACAACAAATCAGTGGGAATTCTGTACACGTCGAGTCATCCGTGTAGATATTGCCAAGGGTGGAACGATTGATAACAATTCAGAAGAGCACCGACCGTGAAAACTACTGTAGAAGAGAGACGACTCTCCGATCCTTCTACGATGTTCCAATGAAGTGAGCGTGTCTGTGAGCGAAGAATCACCAACAAGACGAATTGCCTTTCTCCTGTTCTCCATACATGAGAACCATATTCCAAGACAGGTAGTATCTGAGCCTTGTAGATCATTAAGAGCTGACGAGAAGTGAAGTATTCCTTCGTACGAAATAGAAACCCAAGTTTCTGGGAAGCACCTTTAGCGATCGGTCTCACATGGTGTTCCTATGAGAGATTATCACTGATCGTAATTCCTAGCGTCGAGATACTTGACTTCGTAGGAATAGTTACTCCTGACATCTGAATACTAGATGATGATAGATCGGCTTTTCTTTAGAAGAGACATGCCTGTATTTCCATAGCATTAAATTCCACTGAGTTCATGTTACCCCATTCTAAGTCGTCGTTAATTTCATTGACGTGAATGTTTCTTTGAATTCTTGTTTCTCGAGCTGGTATGGAGACTCTGGAAGAGAAACTGGTATGAAGAGTACTGTCGTCTGCAAAACTATGTATTGAACAACATGTTTTCCCGAGCAAATCATTGATATGAAGCAGAAACAAAGTGGGCGCCAGAACTGAACGCTGTGGAACACCTGCATTTATTGGGAGAATATCAGATGATACTACTCAGTTATATGTTGATACTGAGAAATATTAATTTGAAGTATTATTATTGGATTCTCGATATTAATTATATTTCTCTCATTTTGCTACTATATTTGACAAGATTTATCAAAATTGGTGAAAAAACATTATTAATTACCAATCTCTTCCTAAGACCACATATTTTTTCGTCCATAAAACTGCACTGGAAGTCGTATGGAATAACAAAATGAATATTATATGGTAATTTCATATTATAGCTCATCAGGGTTTCAAGTTCTCATTTCAGGAATCATTCTGTACCAATTGTCAAAACTCAATTATTTTCACATTGCTCGTGATATTTCAACTGTTAGGTCAAAATGCAATAACGTCAATTATTAGCTTTCGAAATCTCGTTCAATTCGTTTGCTAGTAGGGCCATTTGCTCTCGGGGAGGAAGAAAAAAAGACAACGATACACCATTAACCTGAAAAATAAAGGAAAATGTTAATGACTCACGTGGTATATTTGATTGTACACTTATCATTATCCATTTTAGGATCTAGTGAGCGGCAATAACCGAACACCGAAACAACCACACCCCAACATACAACCGTGTTTCAATTCTCATTGCAGTATACGTATATCCATTTACTACATACATATTATACTCTGTACCGACAAATAATTGGAATACGGAGTGGTTTCATTATATAAAGCAATCAGAATATGATGAATATGAATCTCCAGACCTGAATCTCTTAGGTATCCTGAGAAATCATTCAAAAAACCTGCAGAGTCGGGGATATACGAAATGAGTTCAAAAGTACATTGGTTAAAATGAACGAGCCAGGAAAACACGTTCCAAGGAACATCATGCTACTATCTATTACGGGCAAATGAAAAAATCAAGTTTTGCTCAGCCTGAACTAGATAAAGTTCTGCGTGGCAAAATCTAGCTACATATAGAATTAGTTTGATGAGTGACAGAAGGTCTATTCCATTGAACCGCTATTCAGTCTGTAATGAATATAATTGATAATTAATTAGTTTCTCAGGTTCAGTATCAGAGGTTGCCAATTATTGGCTACTTCCCCGTAACATTAATGTTACTACCGATTGTTATTGAAATTTGTCCACATATCTTTTTGAAATGAATTGTTTTCCATCCCAAGATACATTCAATTATGAACCTGCTCAACTGTGATTGATTCCAATCTATAGAAAATGTGTAGTGAATAACGCACTCGTTTTTAAATTTTAGTGCGTTGCTATGAATCCGTTCTTTATAAAAATTTCAAGTGAAGTGAAACCCCCTCTGGACAAGAGTGAATGAATGTCGAAGTGGTGCACTTTAGTTGAAGTCTTGATCTTGACTTAGTCGGAATTTCGACTAAGTATTTCGGAATTAGCTAATATTGACTTATGGAGTCGGGATTCCGACTTAGTACCTCGGAGTTGACTAATTTCGACCTATCAAGTCGGAATTCCGACATAGTTTCTTGGAATTAGCTAACTCCGACTTATTAAGCCGGAATTCCGACTTATTCAGTCGGAATTCCGACTTAGTATCTCGGATTTAGCTAATTCCAACTTATAAAGTCAGAATTCCAACTTAGTATTTCGGAATTAGGTAATGCAAACTCATCAAGTCGGAATTCCAACTCAGTATCTCAATATTGACTAATTCCTACTTGAAAAAGTGGTGAATTTTTGAATGGCTATATTTCAGAAAAGGTTGGTTCTGAAAATTCAAATTTCAGATTCAATAACCCAAATAAGATGTGAATCAAGCAATAATCGATTTTTTCCACGTCCGAATAACATATGACTGTAATTATATCGTTTGCTTCGGAAACATTTCATTTTCAGAAAAGTTTTCAATATTTTCCACTTATCATGTATCTTCCACATACTTCTTTGTCATATAGGCTATGGGCCTGACCAAGGTCTCACTTGTTGTTCCAATACAAAGACAAACTATATTTCATGTGCTCCATATCCCAACTCTTTCCAAAGCGTTCATTTCATAAATTTCCACGTTTACTGATGAGGAAAGCGAATGACTAAAAATCATTCCTATTTTTCATTTCTATTGAAATGGTTCAAACTTATAAGATTTGTATTCATTTCAGGAATGTTTCGATTTTATATTCCACATATTACTGAGACTGATCAGTTTGAATCGATTCACAAAGTGTACTCTTCACTGTGGAACATTTTTCCTGATTCAAATGATCTCTATATGAATAATTGACGTCAGCAGAATGCTCACCCAATAAGTCTAAATCAGCTAATTTCGGAATCCCAACTTAGTAAGCAGTAATTAGCTGATTTCGAGATACCGAGTCGGAATCAGTTGATAAAGAGATTCTATGTTGGAATTCCGACTTGATGAGTCCGAATCAGTCAATTCCGAAATAGTAAATTGGAATTAGCTGATTCTGAGATACTGAATGGGAATTCTGACTTAGTACGTTGGAATTAGCGAAAATAAAAAAATAAGAAGAAGCTGCTCTTCTACGCTTTCGTAAAGTTTTGTGCCTTTTTTTTTTCATTCAAGAAAGAAAAATCCAAAACTTCTTCCTCGCAACATATCAATGCCTTTCGATCCTCCCTGTATTGCGTTCATTGAGTCAGAATCTCGGTGTGGTGTCCTGCTGTGGCGCGACTACGATGATGCAATATATTCCACCTGCACGACAACTGAAACAAGCTCATGTTTCGGCGAACAAAAGCAAAAAAAAGTTCTCTTGTCCCATTTACCTCCTTCGTGCATAATGCATGTTCGTGAGTCGTGGATACCGCAACACCCAGTAACAGGTTTGGCGATGACACAGCAGTTATATTTTTTTTCAGCAAAAGTAGAGTATATTAGACATAGTTTCGTTTGCAGGAATTTCTTCACTGAAGCCCTAGTAGACGACGTGAATCTATATCGTAGATATATCGCTTTCTCCACATACATTTTTTCCGTGGTCAGACTGCATCACGACCTTTTATGGTGATGCAGACCGTGGTCTTCTGCTTCAGGGTCAAGGCCGTGGGATTCATCGAGAATCACTCGACGAGAAGTATGTTATGGTAGCATTGAAATCGACGCAGATGGTATCGAGGGCTATACTATAATTAACGGATATTATTTACCGCAATTCGACAAGGTGTTACTTTTTTGCCATCTTGACAACCGTTTTTAGTTATCAAGATTGCAATAAAAATAAGGTACATTGGCCAAAGTCGAATAGTTATGAAAACACGCTTCAAGGAACATTATGTCAACATAAGATACGGAAGGACAGAAAAGTACAGTGTTGCATAGCCTGCTCTGAGATTGATCGAAGGATTACATGATCAGGAGACAGCTGACGAATAAGTTCTGACACTGACGGTCTTGGCTGAACTCTGGCGAGATCGTTGGTTTAACACGAAATCTGAGAAAACAAGGCCTCCTTATAAGAATCTAGCACCCCTCAGACAAGTTTGACAATGGTATTTTAAATTTTAATGCGTGTGGAAGTTCGGGTGGACTCTATTGGGATTTCAAATTGAGATAGCAGCGCCACTTTGGAGAAAACTTCATTCAATTGGGATCCCATTTCTATTCCAAATTTAGATTGGGATTTCGACACAGTTTGAAAATCCAAACCGTAAGTCTTTGTTAAGTGATTATCTTTTTCAGTGATTTTTTTTCACTTTATATGTGTGTGTTCGTCATGAATATTGTGTTTGAAGAACATATCAGTATCATTTATCAATATATTCATAATATACCGGGTGACACAGGATAATGCTACACCCAGTTTCTCTGTTAGTTTCCGAAGGAATCGATTGGAATTTGGAATACTCCATATACATAGTAAGCGGCACTTTTTCACCCACATATATTTTTTCGGTTTCCCCGGAGTGAAACCAACTTTTGATTTTAAATGGAGCACCCTGTATAATATTACATTTCTGAAATCTGCATAATTTTCTGAATTAGAATGATACCACATCAGTTACATTCAAATGTCGGAATTATTGATAATTAAATTTTCAGTTTTCAATTTCGGTGTGCCATGATGGTTACGATTTATTCCAATAGACCCGTCTAGAGAAATCAATATCCCGTCAAAAATATTAAATTGCGTTTTTTATGAACGAATGCATTTCATCGTTATCAATTTTGAGGTACATAAAATTTTTTCAAATGAAACCATGTTTTTACCACGGAACCATTTATTATAGTACTATCTATGAGAAAATTATTTATATCTGGTAATGAAATGTACGATAAACACTTTCAAAATAACAGCTGAGAGAAAATAAGAGAATACAGTAATTCTGTTCTAATTTCGTGTTGAGACGTTACTGAGGAGGCTTTGAAAACAATGACATTATTCATACAGATTGTCAAATAAATATTTGTTGTAACAGAGATATGGGGGTTGTCGAGTACTTTTTTTTTCACCTCTTGTTACTTTTATGAAGGGGAATTTACGAAAGTTTTACGTGTTGTTAGTCCAAAATCTGAAATCCATCTCCATAATATATGTATGAAGTGGCTTCCGCAAGTAAATAATTTCTGATTGATAGAAAAAATATTGTCTATCCAAGAAACTTCAAAATCGAAAATAGTTTTAATAATCTCAGAACCTAAATTCATTTGAATTAATAATAAGTTCTCATCAATATTTTGCATCAGTGTTCTGAATCCATAGTATGAGAATCAATCCAGAATTTACGTAAGAGGAACGAAAATAATCAAAAATGATGTAACACTCATGAACATAACCTATAACCCAGAGACAACTGTCGGACGTGCAGGAAACGTGACGTTTTCAGATTCAAGAAAAATGAAGAATGCGAGATATTAGCTTTGTTCGCGGATCGCATTCGAAACTGATTATGAACCAGGCCAGAACTAATGCAGGATTGTCGTAGAGCGCATGCCCGATGATTATGAACTTTTTCAGGATTTTATTTTACCGCGAACAAATTCACCGATTTCGAACTGTCATCAGGGTTACCTGTCATACTGTCTCGGGCAAGGGGCAAGTCTTCTAACAGTTTTTTTTTACCTGACCTATAGTTCGTGTATTTTGGCCCCTAAGAAAATTAGTGACACTGAAAGAGGTAATATTAAACAGTAATGTTTTGCATTTATTAATTATATTTATATTTTTGGACGTAATGGCCGAATGCTTGGTCTTTCCAACAAACTCTGAGGAGAAGAGTCATGAATGGACACACCAAAATACTTGAATATTCCTAGAACTGTGTCAAAAATACCGGGAGCAGGTGGGTTCAATGAGAATGAAAAACTTAAAGAAAATGTTCGAAGAAATTGAGAAAGAAATGAAACACATCACCAAAACTGAAATAACTGGAGCAAACTGCGAAAGATGGAAAGTACTTGAAAGGAATCATAAGAACTCCAAACTCACAGCCAGGGGCAGGAGTGTTTGAATACGCCGAAATTATAGAAAGTATTCTGAGATAAAAAAAATTCGTTTCAGTTGCTATTCTTCTTGAAGTTTATTCTTGTTTGGTATTTGTACTACGAATGTCATTTTGTGCTTGAATGTTGTTCAATAAATGTATATTCAGCATTTTAATATTCCTCTTTGTTGAATTGAAAGAATGAAATTCAGATAAGTACCTATAGAATTATAAATAACACTCTCCCTGTCTCTAGGAAGTGTTAGAGGTCTCTTTAAGGTATGAACTCTCTCAAGGAACCTATAGAATGTAGTTGCTCCCTTTGCAGCAAACCTCAAGGAAGCTGTTAAAGATTGATTCTTAGAATCCCCTTTCTGCCATTTTTAATGATCATACCTAGCATATCGATTTGATAACTCTTCGGTCATTTCTCCAGTTAATCGAAAATGCTCTACATATAGATCATCACTGAACTGTGGCAATAGTTTTTCGAAGTAGCATTACTTTTGGGAACTTCAATAAGTTTTAGCAAATTTTCCAAATCACCACTAGACGAAAAATGGTCCGATATGGTACATAAAAACGAAAAACCACTAATAGACAAACTTCATACTACAAAATAGTAACTTTATAATAATGCTGTAAAGATAGGTTATAGATTTGCTTTTTGTGTGCTGCTTCGAAACATCGAGAACCGAACTTTCCGTCCTAACCAAAATCCTAGGATTGCTAAAACCGATTCTGAATGAGTAATAAAAAGATTCGATGTGATCCGCGAACACGGAACGGTTACTAAAAATTCTGAACAATGTGATCCGCGAACGCTGTTTTTCAGACTGCGAATAGTCCCTGAACTAGTTCGGAATCATACCCGCGAACAAAGCTATTGAGATTTTGGTCTAACGATGCTTCTTGACTATTCCGCTATTCTATAAAGAAACGCGTATCCCGATGTTAGTAGGGATCATACATCAAAGTGTATCATCATCTTTAAGAAGATCGGATGTGTAATACAGAAAAAAGTTTTTTGTGTAGCTCGCTTGTGATTCTCGCCAATCTCTATGCTCTCCCCACTAAACATCATGAATAAAATTCATAATACTCGTGTATTGTGAGTGAGCCTAAACGTTACAGCTCTCAGGAGGGTGGGAATAGACAGAAAACAGTATACGACTCAGGGAAAGGGCCAATTACAAGCACTAGAGAATATTTCGCTTGTGCGTAACTGGCACTTAGCCCCCTCGTTACGTAATATTCAATTTAGTTTTGTCCCGAAACGAAGCCAATCAAGTCTCATAAAAGAAAACAAATACTACGTGAGCGTTCAGAAACTATTTAACAAGAATTATGATTCGTAAATTCTGCGAACACCAATTCTCGACATATGAATGGCGCAACCGTTCGCTCATAGCTGAGCAGACAATTTTTCAAATAAAAACTCTTATGAAATTCGTTCGATCCAATTTCTTATTTATTAGCATAAAAAGCGGTTTTTATTTGCGATCGAATTATCTCTCACTTAGAAAAGACATTGCAAAATTTGACAAATTGCCATTCGCTCGAAATTGTAACAGATCATGTCGAGTGGGTAGCATTTGCTATTTAATTCATGCGCAGTATGTGAAAGCTATTTGATTTAACACGCTCACACTTGACAGTTGTGAGGTTGTTGAGATCATTCAACAATCATATTGGTGATTTATGGAACCGGATCGAGATTTTTTGATTCATTTTATTATTTCGACATTGGTAGTGAGGCTGGGTAGACAATTATTGATATGATTTTTTGAGGGTGTGACTTCTTAGGCCGGAAGTTTGCTTCAGTATTTGATGGGAATAGCATCGTTGCCAGTAGATTTTTACAAACTGAACTCAAAGAAAATACGGGAATCGTCATTTATCATTTTTTCAACAAAATGGGGCACTGGTAATATATTTCGAATATTGTAAGAAAATCAACAGAATAAATAATTGAATATCATTTTTGAAATCATTGCATGAAAACGTTGAAGTCCATCTTCATGGTTGGGTCTTAAAAGGTTTTCAGTCCAGTCGTCCTTATAGCGAATCCAAGACTGTTAAAATGTATTTGTCTTTCAATCCTCCTCACTCAAAATGATTCCTCGACTTCGCCATCAGAACCAAACCTTCTATTTGTTATCGTGGGGTAGATAGAGGTGAGTCGTTTCAGAACTTCTCCAACAATGACAGAACTTCTCATGGAAATTATATTATTCTGACAGTTATTCATCGAAAGAAGATGATACAGAGAAACGAAAGAATGAAATATCAATCATGAATGCGAACCGCTTGCAAACTTGAAGGAAAAAGGATCCACCAAGAACGATTACTTCCCTAAATATGAGTTTCAATCGGTAGATAATTATTCAGGCACTTGTGTTTTAATGTAGGAAGAATAGTTTTGAGGAACTCATTTCAAACTTTTTTCTCCGAATCAAAAAAGAGAAATTACAACTTTCATGAAAGAAATAAAACAAGAGAATTTCGAAAAATCAAATACGAGTTCCTTTCACTTCATTCTGTGTACAAACATACCCAAGTTCCTGAACATCATTATAACGATGGTAGACAGGGGAATAATTGCCACCAAAATGTCAAGTGAAATTGATGACAGAATTGTCACGAATGGAATATTTCGGAAATGTGCAGCTTGTGTATTGTGTAGATTTTTTATCCAGTACGCTATCTATTCGATTCAATTTCAATATGCTTGGTATGCAAAGTGAGCAAGAAAAAGTCATATCATTGTAACTCAGCGCTCTTCGTGCCGAATATGCAGAAGAGTAGCTGTTTTAGATGTTTTTTTTTTCCTTTTTGTGGATGAATCAAACATATGAATATCACGCCTGTCCACAGTCATATGCCTGAATCAATTTTTCACCAACAAAATATTAGAAATATTTTAATGAACCTAGAGACGAATGAGGCTTGCGGATCTGATGGAATCCCCGCAATTGTTCCCGAAGTGTGTGCCACCGAATTGACACTAGTACTTCGCGAATTATTCAACCTTTCATATTAGTTGGGGTTTTTTCCTAAGTCCAAGAGAACGGCAAGATATCAGCTAGTTCCTGAAAAAGGAAAGAAAGCTTTCCCTTGTGATCATAAACCTATTGCATTGCTTTCTATCGTTTTCAAAGTCATGGAAAAAAACTATATATCCAAATCTAAAAATCTAGAGAAATCAGGAATGATTAATGATCTACGATACGGAATTCCTCATCAAAGATCAACCAATGACTTATATATTTCTTATATTTATAATTTAATCGAGAACTTAGGAGAAACGATAGCTGTTGCACTCGATATTTCAAAAGCGTTTGATCGAGTTTGGTATCGGGGTCTCCTTTTTCAACTGCCTTCTTATGGTTTGTCTCCTCAGTTGTGTGCTTTGTTGAAGGGTTTGTTGTCTGATAGATCTCTCTATGTGCTTGTTGATGGAGTATCATCTGATATTCCCCCAATGAATGCAGGTGTTCTACAGGGTTCAGTTTTGGCGCCCACTTTGTTTCTGCTTCATATCAATGATTTGCTCGAAAAAACATCTTGTTCGCTGCATATTCTGTGGGCGACAGTACTCCATACTAATTATTCTTCCAGAGTCTACATACCAACTCAAGAAACAAAATTAAAAAAAACGACATTCACGTCAATAAAATCAACAATGACTTAGTGAAATAATAGAACAGGGTATCATTAACTTGGTGGGATTCAATGCTGCGAAAACCCAGTCATATCTCTTCTCAAAGAAAGACGATCTATCATTATCTAGTATTCAGATGTCAGGAGTAACTATTTCTACAAAGTCAAGTATCTCGAAGCTAGGAATTACGATCAGTAATAATCTTTCATAAAAAAACCATGTGGGATCGACCGCTAAAGGAGCTTCCCAGAAACTAGGATTTCTATTCTGTGCGAAGAAATACTCAGCTTCTAATGATCTACAAGGCTCAGATACTACCTTTCTTGGAATATAGTTCTCATGAGTGGAGTTCGACACCAATGAGGGTTCTTGATTATATTCAGAGAGAGGCAATCCGCCCTGTTAATGATTCTTCGCTCAGAGACTCGCTCACTAGGGAATTCCCACCCCTTTATTATGAGCTTGGAGACCTATCGAACCTCTCTTGAGCAGGAATATTTTTTGAACAGAACAGCTGAAGACCGGAACTTCTTGTCGAGAGAGGTTCTTCCTGGGGCTTACAAACTTCAAAAATTCAAATGTTTATTCAAATCTCCTGTCCCTCGATTCACGCGGTATATAATAGTAGTTTTTAACAACAAGAGTGGATATGGAGATTTTGTTTCAATAGAAGAGCTGAGCTTTGGAATTCTTTGCCGAGAGAGGTTATATCTGAGGTTAAAAAACCCTCAAGAATTCAAAGTGAATTTGAATTCCTATCTCTTGTCCCTTGATTCACACGGTGTTTTTTCTCCTCTCATGGAAGTTTGTAATTTCAATTTTTTGATTCGGAGAGAAAGGAAGTCAAAAATAATCCCTCAAGTTTCATTGTCTCATATATTTCACCTATTGCTTGGACGCAAAGACAAAAAAACATTCGTATGATGATTTATTGTGGTAAATATACTTGAACTGCCACAAACATATCCAAAAAAATGTCAACATTCAAGAAGATATGTTACAACGTCTCGATGGTTGCATCATTTATATTGCTTCTAATTATATGATTATGGTTATCAATCATCTACGACTGTCGTGAAATATATCGATAGACAAAATTGAGTTACTGGTCGGTATGTCAGGTCGGATATTTTATAGCCAAAATTTTGGTAACTGGTGCAATACACCAAACTCCAAGATCAATCGCTCTCAGTTATGACATGCGAAAGTCGTTCTATTGTATAATCAGATGTCAATAAAAACATTCTTGAGATAAACATTATGAACCAGCTTCACATTGCAGAACATTCGATATGTAGCGAATTTGAAAATGTTGCTGATGAAATTGCTACCAAAAATAGTCTATATAGTAATACTATTTTTTTTTCCTATATAGGGTAGGTAGGCACTATACCACTTTCTTCCAGAGTTTTTATACTCCATGTTTATCTCCATTCTTATTATTGATATATGTTTTTTGTGTTCAACAAGAAATTTTTGAATAGTTCAGGAAAATGCCGTCGAATATATGGTGGAAAGGTTCATTCAATATTTCTCCATAGAAATATACAAACAATCGTTGCTGAGGAGCTTCTAGGAATGAAATCAATGATTCGAGTGAAAATCAATTATGGCCCCATGAATATTTTCAGCAGTATTCTATTCTGGCTAAGTCTATACTTTTTTGACCATGAAGCAACCTTCAAAATTCCCAATTCACATATTTCTCAAATCTCAAATCTGTTCAATATCTTTCAGGGCAGCATTCCACAACAGAGCGGCTACATTCTGGAATTCTTCACCGCAGGAGGTTTTTTCAAGACTGACAACCTACAAGAATTCGTGGTACGGACCAATTTGTATGATCTCCTCAAGGTTTCACGCGATATTCTTTGGGTCTTCCTTTAGCATGAATCTGGAAATTAACAGAAAAATATATAGCTTCCACTATGCAGAGCATCTACAGATATGTAAAGATAGGTATCTGTTCATTATATATTCCAGTCCTTTTTGTAATGGAAATTCTATTGTTTCTGGAGCCCTTGAGATGGACTTATCAGAGTCCGAAACGCCTGCAAGAAATAAATATTATTTTCCCTGAAAACTGTTGATCCTCAACCCAAACAACCTTCTACTAGAATCATTATTTTAATCACTGAATGTTCCAGAAAACATAAGCATTCGCTAGTCCTGACAAGTGCAACTGATGATACGTATGACGGGTTTTAACATCTAGATGACATTAGAATTCTGAATAGAATGATATCCTATGAAAAAAATCTGACTTATGTCGGGGCTGCGGACTCCTCTGCAAGCAAACTGAAGAAGATTTCTAGCTTGTGGAAGGATTGAGACAGTTCGAGAATACGATATCCCCGTCATTAATGATCTTCACCACAAGGTGATTGAAGTTTCAGTTTCACTTTTTCAATCAAATCTAGTGAATGACGTTTACCATACTGTGAATACCATTTGCCTGAAATCTGACCCACTTAAAAAAATCTTTAGTCATAATCCACATTCCCTCATCTTATCTGGGGAACGTCAAATAGTGTGAATATACTATCTATATTACTACTATACTGAGAATGGTAACGGGGAGAAAGGAAAAAAAAAAAAAAAAAAAAAAAAAAAAAAAAAAAGAAAAGAGGAAGAAGGAAAGAGGAAGAAAAAAAAAAAAAAAAAGAAAAAAAAAAAAAAATGAAAAAAAAAAAAAAAAAAAAAAAGAAAAAAAAAAAAAAAAGGAAAAAAAAGAAGAAAATGAAAAAAGGGAAAAGTTAAAGGAGGTACCACGACCGTTCGGATCCATCTACCCGCAATCGTCTTGGGGGAATACGACAAGATTTCGAGGAGGGGCGGTCAAAAACCCCTCCGATGGGGGGAAGGGGGGGGAAAGGGGGAAGAAGAAGGAGGGGAGAGGGGGAGACGACGAGAAGAGCGCCGACGGAGAAGAGGGGGAAAGGGAGGGATTGGCGCGAGAAGCCCGCCACGGGGCGGAAGCCGTTCAAACCGGGCACAACCGCCCCCCGAACCCCGACGCCACCGGAGGGCCGGAGCGGGGTGGGGGGGGTGGGGCGGATTCCAACCATCCCCGTCCTTTTCCTTTTCCCCTTTTTGTTTTCTCTTTTCTCCCTCGGTTTTTCCGTTTGCATGCCGACCGCACCACCGGGAAACCGGTTAACGAAGTGTGGTTTCCTCATTTGTGATTTTGGGATTGGCTGCGGATGGGGTTTTGATCGAAAAAAAAAAAACGTGTATTTTCCTCCCTCCCCCCACCCTCTCCAAACTCCCTCCCCCCCCCCCCGGGGAAGGGAAATTTTTCCCATTCCCCCTGTTCCCTTACCTCCGGGCCAATTTGGGACCAATTTCCAACCCCCAACTCTTTGATATCCATTTTTTGAAATCCTTCCTTTTTTCTCACCCCTTTTCTAACTTCTTTTGTGTTACAGAAGATGCCCGATCGATAGAACACACCCGTTGTAAACAACCCATCCACCTCTTTTTTTTGTAGCAGATCCCTATCACCAACTGTTGTATATTCTTTCAATGTCACTCCATTTGAATCTGTAAAAATATCCGGATTTTCTTTATATTTCTGTATAAATTCAACAGCCCAAGCGAAGTTATGGTACAATCGCTTCTTTGGTGCAAAGTTAATATCAAGTAATAACTTTGAAGAAGTGGGTACCAATGTCTTCAATTATGACAAATGGAATGACCAATTGTATTGAGTCACATATTTTGATACTTATTTGAAAGTTCATATTACGTTGGCTTTGCACAAACATAATCGAAAATAATACGCAACAAATTCCATAATGCTGAGAATCTTATTAATTTGAATGAAGAAAAAGTATGTAACAGCTATAAAAGAGATCTTTGTTCATTACAAAGTGAAGAGGACAAAAATGTGTTTCTCTCTGATAATGCTTTGTATTCTGAAACAATACTTTATATTGAAAGTTTTCCATATTCCAAAAAATAGGGTAATTAACTTTTGGATGAGTTTCAATGTTTTTGAAATCCCTTGTATGGGATACAAGAATGATGAAGAGTTTTCAAGGCTTCCTGCTAGTCAATGTATGAAGAAATTAGTAATGTTGCCAAAAAAGTGCCTTATAGTATCTTTGTTAATTTTTATCCCCTATACTCGATATAAGTCAAGTCTTGATTTGGAATATGTTTCCGAATACAATTTGGTTTGAAAATTCCAATTGTTTTCGTCAGTACTCAAGGATCTTCCGAGTTATATTTCACTTGTGTTAGATACTATAGCCTAATTATGACATTGAAACAAAATCCAAGTATACAATTCAACACAAAGAAATACACATCAATCAAGTGAAAACGCTCATTTGTTCCATTATCCTTGCTCGATTGTCTTCAACACACGAACAAATTGGTTCCTCATAGAGAAACCAATCCAAATAAAATGAATCATTTCATTATCTCAGCCGCCAGTTTTGGGCTGAGTCCACTTACGCTAACCTATCATTACTCATGTTCATGGACGATCATAGTAATTCGCTGTTAATAATTTCAATCGCGTCCTTGCCCAGAGGCATCTGGATACTTTACATCTTAATGACCATAAATACCAATGATACCAGCAGACAGGTCAGGATTTATATGATTCTATAATCTAATATTTGTTGTGAAATTCCTATTTCATTCTAGATTTCATGGATATATTCCACTCATTTAATTTCGGTTAATTTTTTACCTTGTTTTTATTTTCATTGCTTTTTTTCCTCTTTTCACATGCTGATCTATCTTATCAATCCCAAGAAACTATTTTTTGGCTTTTTTTCTCGGAATAAAAAAGGACACACAAACTGTCTATCATAATAATGATAATAATAGCGTTTATTGCCCAACAGTTTTCCATTTACAGAGCAATTATACATTTTTCATTACAGTTTATCCCCGGGCGGGGCCCCGCCGGTTTGCCCCAGTTTCCTTTCAGAGCATTCATACACTATTTTCTTGATATATCTGGAAGATTGATTAGATTAACTCTTATAAAAGTTAGAAGATATCCCCGAGATTTATTTTTCAGTTCTCAAATATTACAAGAAAAGAAGTCACAAACGCTAGTAAGTTTGCATTATTAAACATCAATGTTAATGGTGCTTTCAATATCAAATTTGTTTGAGCTGTTATTCTTGGAATAACCATTGAATAATTCATACAAGTATTAAACATAAGCCTGTTTTCTTCACTTTTCTTATGATACGAAGTCAAATGTATGTGATAAGTCAAGGTAATTGAAACCTCTCGGATTATTTTTTCTTGAACTTCTTCAATAGCTGATACGTATTGAGAATATACAGGATTTCATATTATGGACCCGTATTCTGATTTAGATCCTACTTGACTGAAATGAAGAGAAGTTAATGCTAAGGTATCATTGAAATTCTTACACTTTCTTATAATGAAACCATATGCTCGATGTTTTGATTGAATTTGAGTTGAAAATCAAAATGGATACCTAAGTCCTTAATGATATAATTTTTTTCCAACTGTAAGGGTATTGTATGAATTGTATGAAAAGCTAAATATAAATAATTGTTGAAAGGTACGTTTATATCATCCCTGGACGTCAATCACAAAAAAAGTTTATCTAAAACAACTTCCCTGTCTGAATGTCACGAAGGCCACTGTATCACCAAGGAGTCACTTTTTCTTGCTCAATTTGTATACCAAGCATACGAAGCTTCATTCAAATAGATATTGTTTTTTAGAAATTCCAACACCATAAAACAATTAAAAAATGAGAATAAGTTTCCAGAAAAATCACACTCACCAGGATAATACTTCATTGAATCCCGGAGAAGATCTTATTTAGCTCAGAAATGAATTAATAGAAAAAGGACATTATTTCTCGAGCTCCTAGATTGGTGAATGGATGAATTGTAGAACACTTTTACTGGATACACCGAACAGAAAAATCAATTTGCATTCAGTCTGTTATCGAATAATTGATATTTCAGTGATATTCTTTCTCATGACTACTAGACCCAGCCGTATATAATTATTTTCTACTCCTACTATTTTAAACCGTTTATTACGTATTCGACAGTTGTCAGGTAAAGGCTTATTAAGATAATACACGTGTATTCTAAATTAATGGTGGCTGCTTCCGAAATTGCGTTTTAAAAATAATTGTAACATTTCACCTGAGAAATTTGATCACATGACTAGACTCAATGGTCCGAAATCCAAATTCATCGAATTTTCGGTTCGAATTCTTCGTGAAATTGAATTTAAAATGACATTTTTAGGGAATTTGTGTTAAACAGTTAGTGGATTGGTTCTGTATCTAGTTATACCCATGAAGCAAGCGATTGTTTTGCCTACTTGCTGTCATCCAATGTCTCGTTGATTATTGAAAACGAGGGATGATGAAGAAATTTGTAGTGTTCCAGTAAAAATCACCGCACAAGCATGGTGGAAGTGGAAAAAGTACAGTACGCATGTCGAGGATAAGGCTAATTATGTGCACTCACGAATTGCCGCACTCGACTCACGGCTCGTGCTCACAAGTTTTTCTTGTGCGCAATTGGCTACGAATCCACCTCGTTATGTAATATTAGGTTAGGTTAGGTCAGAAGTGAGTGGGTCTGTTCGGCCCTCCACTGCAACCCACAAGGGTTTATTGTGACTCACACCTATTCAAATGTGATATACTAGACTTCATAGACTTTTTCAATTCTCCTTAATTCATTCCGAGAAGAAGAACCCAAGAAATAGTTTCTCAAACTTTATCATCCTCAAGTTTCTAATAATCAGACATCTTCTGAATATAAGAAGTTCAATTAGTTGAATCTATAATCGAAGTTTTGATGAAATGTAATCTACCATAGATTAGACTAGATTATCGGGGAGCTGGCCCGTGGCCTGATTTACTGCGACCTTTTCAGATCTATTGTGATGCTCCTTGGCTGTTAGAGCTCGTTGTCTAGCTTGATCTCCTTGATGAGACTCCATAGCCTTGACAGCCTCTGGTTTCTCCTCACCGCATCTTGCGTGTCTCAGCCTTGCTATCGCTTCGCAATCACAGAGCACATGCAGTGCGGTTTCTTCCTCTTCTTGACAGAACCTGCATTGGGTTTCTTCTGTCAGACCAATGTTGCTCATATGTTTCCTGAGCCGGCTATGCCCCGTTAGTAGACCCACCACTACCCTTACAACCTTACGGTTGTGGTTCAGCAGGTCTTCCGTGAATCTGGGCGCTGGTTACTTAAGGAACTCTTTCGCCTGCCTCATTCTAGGGAGCTCATTCCACCAATCTATCGATTCGATTTGCATCCATGAATTTATGAATGTCTTTATACTTGCTTTCGCTACCCCGCAGAAGGGTTCTGGGCCGATTATAGCCTTATCTTATCTACCATAACGGAATACCAAGGAACCCACGCCGGCCCTGTCGTTGCATTCCAGATAACGATCAAACTTTTTCCGTCCTAAAATCGGAGATACTGATGCAATAAAATTAGCATAAATTTTTTTGCTATCAGATATTAGTTCACTCCTCGCATTGTGCTGGCCTACCGCTCAAGGTGAAGATATATCCGTTACATTGGAAAACGAAGACGGTGGGAATAGGAATTCCATTCTGCTCATTACCGTTTCAGGAAACACCTAATACTTAATTGGCGTGTTCGATTGTAGTACGCTGTAATGCGTTTGATGATTACTAGATTTTTTTCATACGGGATTTATGATTAATGACTACATTTTTAGTGGAGTGATGGGTTGCAGAGTATTATTGATGGATTGTTGAGGCTAATAAGCAAAAACAGTTGAACAATTATTATGGCAATTCTGTTCGAAATATGAATATGGGTTAATAGGGAATATGCTCGAAGTTCAGAACGGATCAAGCTTTTGAGTACTCTTAAGGATTTTTCACTCTGAGTGTCATATTTCCAGATAGTTGTTGATTTGTATCCTCCAATGAGTCAGATTTTGTTTTCTCGAGAATTTCTGTCGTTTTGAAGAATGACATTGTCCTGTTTTTGTCCTGTTTTATAATAGGCGGAACCACAAATATAACAATGCTGAGGCATCGGGTAGGGTAGTAGTAGGGGAGACCACGATGCTAAATCGGGATTTACTCGAGTGTCATAGAGACCTATTGAGATGCGAAGCTCAGATGATAAAAAGAAAAAATATTATATAGTGTATACCTTTTCATCGGTGGGGGTAGCGGTTATGGATTTTCAAAAATGTAAAAAAAAACTATTGCATGGACATACTCGAGCGCGTCAAATATTGATTTCATCTATGTCCTGAATATTTTTAAAAATGTACGTATGTCAATCTGATTGTTTCCATGATGGTGGTGGTCGTACGTAAGGGTTGATAATGAAAAAAAAAATCCCGAGCGCATCAGATTTTCTGAGGGGATGTTAAGTGGAACTAAAAAAAGCTCTTATATAATAATCTGACGGTTTGGATGTGACGCAGAGTCGCGGCCGTTATCAAAATGTGAAAAAAAAATCGTCATTTTGAAATACACAAGATATGGTTCAGCTTTACGCCCTAGACTTTGCAGTCTCATAATCTGACGATTATCTGGAGGGATTCGCCTTTTCTGTCAATTTGAATTTTTTTAATCATTGAACTTGATAATTATAAGCAATTAAATTTTGAAACGTTGGATATTTGTTGCAAACAATATCATGCCATGAACGAGTCTGTGTGATCAACTGTCATGGCGTCATGGCAAAAGAGAGCAGAGTGGAGACGGAGTGAGGGAGCAATAAATAGAAAAAGAGTGAGAGAGAAATAGGAACGCGGAGAGGGGAATAAAGACATCACGCAGCTGCACGTATTGAACTTTATCGATGAATTTTCATTATTTCGGCTTGTGGAAATAGTCAGATTATATATTATTGGTAATTCTTGAATTATTTCTTTTGAAATGAAAAAAAAAATTAACCACGCTCGAGAATATCGAGATGACAATTTTTTTACAACTTTGTAGCCCTCCTTCTTTAGGTCACTCTCGAATTGTCAGATTAGTGGAATATACACGTTTCAGGATGTAACTAACTTACCCTACCTCAATCTGACGCGCTGGAGTATTTCAGATGATCAATTTTTTTTACTAATCTGATCCTCTATCCTTGAAGGGCGGCCATATATATATATATATATATTGGGCTCATCTATGGTTTAATTACTTAACCGGGTACAAGGTATCCCCTTGTATATTAATCTGACGTGCTTTAGTGAATCCCGAAATCCCCACTTGGGCTTCCCTATTATAGGGCGTATCAAGTTTTGGACCATAAAGGAAATGCCAAGAATCACTTTCTGGAATTCTTTTTCGTAACAATAAAACCCACGAAACACATCCGTTTTTCGTCAATGAGTCACTGTATTCCACCCTTTCTGAAAACTTCTTTCAGCAAATATTAGTATTTTTCTTGAAAAAAAATTATTCAAAAGTCAGCAACAAAATATTGAATTTCCTATGCCCGACGTTACACCAAAAGTTCGAACCAAAACGTTGAGGAATTTCAAGTCAACTTTTGTCATAACAAATGAAATTGCTGAGAGCAAAGACAAAGAACACAAAATGAAGTGTGTTGTTGACATTTTGACGAAGAAGGAGAATATTCCAATCATTTGAAGAAAAATGAAAAAATTGCTATGTTTTAGAAAGACCATAACTCCATTTGTGTTATTTGCATCAAAATACGTAAGTACGACTTAAATTTCTCTCAAAACCAGGTCCTGTCCGATAAATAAACCATAACTGATATCATTTGAATCAAAATTTGATACATCCTCACTTATGAAATTGAAAAAAAAAAATATATGGAAGAAACAGAAATAGAAGTTTTAAAACGAGTAAACGATGAAAAATCCAACAGTACCTGTTTCCAAGTCATTTATCTGTAAGGTATCCAATAACTTATAATCGATTACATTGATGAGATTTCAGTTGTAAATATTCTCAGTGATCCAATTCTCAAATATAGCCAAATTCATTTTTAGAGATATCGACAGCAAAAGCCTGAGCTAGGTTAATTTTCAAATGAGGACGGAGATCAAATTAGTATTACGATAGAGATACCTATATTTTCTATGAAACAAGCATTGAATTTTGGGATCAGTGAGTTCCTCAATTTCTTCAGATCAGTTCTCGAACGCTCTACACACAGGAGATATAACTTTTATGTGTAAGAAGAAATATGAATATTTGCCAGAAAAGTATAAACCAGCAAGTGCTTCGTCCAATTTTTCATTAAATTTTGAACATACAATTTACTCGAGTTGTAACAGCAAGATTTCATGATTCAACAAGCAACGGTAGTATCATAATATAATAAAATGCAATTCACTGAAGCAGAAGAGTATTCTGTTGCAATTTTCTGTGATCTGAGAAGGGAATCTCACTATACTGCTTCATTATTTTATGAAGTGATATCGCATCAGGAGCACCGAGAGAAATATTCGTTTCGGTGAACCACAAGGTTTCGTTCTGGGGCCCGTTCGATTTGATTTGTGTATAAATGACTCGGGACCAATCATTCCCGACAACTCTTATTCCAGGCACTTCAAACGAGAACTTCTTTTCATATGGATATCTGAACCTATCATATTATAGATAGATATTGTATGATGGAAGGGGAAACGAAGATAACAATGAATGATATCGAAGTTATTTGCTAATAACTGAACCTACTAGCCTGCTATGACTTTTAATTGTGTTGAAAAAAATGTAACCATTAATATACCAAACATGTTCTTGTGTTCCTGAATACGTGAGATTTCATTCGATGTATAGAAGTGCAAGTGAAAGCTTTCAAAAGAAAACAATTAACATAACACCAAATTGGAGTATTTCGAATTAGATTCAGAGTAAATGATCTCTATGGAAACTTTTCCTGTATTCCATGACAATGCAAAGAAGAGAAGATGGTTCATAAATCTGTTGATGTACGACATTGTAATTCACAGTCATGATTATTGATGTATAAAGTGGTTAGCAACAAATGGCATGTGTATCACAAGATGATAAAATGATAGACAAGGTTTTAATGGTGGCACCTGAGAAATAGAGTAATAGACGTCGCAAGGCGTTGGCAATTCCCAGTACCACATCGGTGTAATTGATTGATGCTTGCAATTACCATTTCAACATACCATTAATTGAATTGGCGAGTACATTTCGATTCGAGTGACCTCAGCCATCAATTTATCTACCGGTTATTTTGGAATACGGTCAATCATCGCCAGTTTACTGGACTGGACTCCTTAGAGGCGCGGTCCTTTCACATTGCCGCTGGCCGCGAATCTGCATTGATTGGAGTGCCGTTGCCAAACTTACAGATTATCAGGAGAACCAAGATTTTTTTCTCTCGATGAAAACATTCGGGACTACATACAAAACAGAAAAATCCCTTTCACAGCGTTCAACACATGGCGAGAACAAAACATTTTTGGGTCGCAGAAGTCCATTTCAATTGAAGGAAGTCGACTTTCATTTTTGTTATATACAGATTCACATGAGAAGAAAGCCCTGTTTGTGTTCAGAGAACCCCGCGTGAATCAAGAGACTTTTAATACAACCTTTTCAATTGTCGTCAATCGTTCCACCCTTGGCAGTTTCAACACGGAGGACCCGACGAGTATAGAATTTCCATCTCTTTATTGTGAGGTTGGGGATCTGTCGAACCTCTCTTGCTCAGGAATCTTTTTCCAATGGAACATCTGAAATTTGGAACTCCTTGTCGAGAAAGTTTTTCCTGAGGCTAACAAACTTAAAAAATTCAAAGTTAATTTTAATTCGCATCGCCTGTCTCTTGATAAGCGCGGTGTTCTTAGAATTGTGTGAATTTCAAAGAAAAAGTCTCTTCTAGCGAATTGAGAATGTCTGCCGCAGATGCAGACGAAACGTCAGGCCCAAAAACCTGCGGACCACGGCTCAGAAGGCTGGAAACCTCTAACAATTCGAAATATGCTGCTGTTCACTTTTTCTGGTCATGCTCATCTACCCCTTGAAGCATCAACAGCTTCAACGATTCATGTGAGAAACCGGTGAGTAGAATGTAGATCATTTAGATCATAATCACTATTTTGCCCATATATCATATTTGTATTATATTTATAAGTTGTGAGTGGTATCCTATTGTGAATTTTCTTGTTTTACTATTGATCTGTGTTGTGCATTTTTCTATAAATTCTTTGTTGCATATTGTTTGATCCTTGATATTATGTTATCATTTTCTTTTCAAAAAGAAATTTTTGCGAGGAACTGCTCTGCAAATAGATTTTTTACTGTGGATGTAATACAGTTTGTATAATTGAATAATCTCATGAAACTTCAACTATTTATGAATGTTTACAGCTTCTTGATTTTTTTCTGGCGCGTTTCTGAAAATTAGGTGATGAAAGTCCAATACAATATGGTTCCTAGTTCTATAATAGCTTTATGAGATTTCCCCTCAGGATAACGATGGAACTAGAAGAAATCTAAAGAACATCAAAGGCATATCTCAGTCCTCACAAGTTTTCTCGAGGATTCTTAGCTGTCTGCAATGAAACGTCTATAGGAGCATATATTCCCAGACCGCTCATACTTAGAAACCGAAACAAAAATATGTGAATCGCTAGTCCTATCAAATGCTTTATTTTGTTCCCCAGTATATTCACCTTGCATTGATAGTGTTCACATGGCAAAGATACCGAAAGTTCAAAATGCATGTAGATTCATTTTTGGAATGAGAAAGTTTCAAAGAATATCACACAAACTTGAAAAACTCAAATGGATCAATATAAAAAATATATTCTCCTTGCAAAAATTGTCGTTATTTCCTTAAATAATTTCCAATGGACAACCCAATATCTATCCGAGAAAATCATATTTAAATCAGATACTGCTAGGTGGAACGTTAGATATTCAAATAACATCACAGCTCCACGCCACAGAACCTCACTCTATGAGATATCATTCAGTTTTCAAATGTAGCTATAGAATGTACAACGATATTCCGTCGAAGCTAAAAAATTATAAAACTTATAACTCTAAGAAAAATGTCGAAGAATGGTTATATGATAGGCAAGCAGCTCAAAAACATAATACAGGATTACAAATTACCCATTTCAATGACATTTTTATGTATTATTTAGTACAGTAAAAATTTTGCATCGAAGGTTTACTCTGTACTTATATATAAGTTCTGAGGTTAAATGGAAGAGCAGAACTGGACATAACTAATTCTGAATTTTGCTTCATAATTGTTTATATGATTTTTATTTATATATGAAATATGTTGTCGAATACCAGAAATCAAGAAATACATTATTTTTATAAATCGAAACCTACTTCAATTCTTTTCAGTCTTGGGGACCGATTACTATGTAGCGTGAATAGCATAAATAAAGTTAGCTAGCAGACCACTATATAACTTCTATTGAACTCGGACAAATCCCATTAGCATTTATGAAAATAGGTTAATGTATGGGCGATGATTGTGATATTATGCAGGGAGTTCCCCAGGGCTCGAATTTAGGCCCTTTTTTTTCTTGTTATTTGCTAATGATCTGATTTCATTTATAAGTAAAACCAACTCTGCTCTTGGTACAAGTTATGCTGACGATACAAATATTCTGATTGTTGAAGACAACATGGATGCACTCCAGAAAACTGCTGAGAATATATATGATAAAATAATAATGTGGGCTGAGAAGAACAATTTAAAACTCAACAAATCTAAAACCAATACCATATTGTTTATCAGACGAGGACAAGGGGAATCGAATGTGATACTATATGAAAATAGTGATAAATCAATTAGTCCTGTAGAAACTGTAACTATGCTGGAAATTGTTCTAGATAAAAAATTAATGTGGAATCAACATATTGATACATTATGTAATAAACTGAAAACAAGCTGTTATTCTATTAGATTCATGTCAAATCACTGCAGCTCTAGTATACTCTCAACATTATACCATGCTAACTTCCATTCACACCTTCGATATGGTATTCTCAACTGGGGTGCTTCTGTCTAGCTAAGCTAGGGTACCGAGATTCATGTAGAGATGCTTTTAAAAGGCTACAAATTCTTACAGTAGCCAGCACTTATACACTGGAGGCTAGTGCATACGTTTACAAAAATAAATCCAGTTTTCAGTCTTCTCGTACAAAACATAACCACAATACTCGTTTTAAGGAGCTGGTCTTACCAAACGCAAATAGAACTTCATTGCATGAAAAAAGTGTAGAGTACAGTGGGTGTAAATTATACAATATGCTTCCAATAACTCTTAAGAATTCCTCAAATATCAATGTATTCAAGAGTCAGTTGAAAAAAATGCTTCTTCAAAGAACTTGTTACACCATTCAAGAGTTCACGGATCAACTAACCTGAGATTTTCAGCTTCAGCAAATATATATCGTTTACTATAATAAGTGCTTTGCCTTGAATCACCAAATGCTTGAGAAATTGTGTGTTGATTTTATTATATTGACCTGTTTTACATTTATACTTCTATTGCTTATGGATGTTTATTGGCACTTTTGGATTGTTTGTGTTATTGTGTTGTTGATATTATTTTGACTGACTTTTGAAATAAGGCCATATGTAGTTACTTACATTTATATGTTTTTATATTTACTTTTGAACTTGACATTGACATTTTCTTTGTTCATCGTGCATTTCTTTTTTTTTAATTGTACTTTTCAACCGAGGAAATAAATATTATTATTATTATTATATTATTACTTGGTAAGTCATAACAAAAAAATCGAATTCCAAACGAAACAGTTTTTCAGTTGCTTATTTGTTATACATACATCTACCATTCTTCTCGTAGTATTCGAATACCGCTACTTGGCAACACTGGCTCCAGATTATTTGACAATGGTATGTTACCTGCATGCATTTCAAGGCCTTCTGAGATCACTTTCGATTTTTATTCCGAATTATGTCATAACAGCTTTGGGTGTGCCGACCAAACAGAAGATACGAAATAATCAATTGGAATCTCGATCGGTTAGAGCAACGACTTGAATGAAATCGAATAGATTAGCGTTTAAGAATGTGGGACATTCGAATTGATGCAATAAAAAACTCTAGTGGTGTGTTCGGAACAGTAAATTTGGATGATTGGTTATCGTATGTTCATTACCAAAAATCGAACACACTTTATACTACGACGGCGTAATAGGGTAACTGTGAAAATAAAAAAAAAACATTGACAGATTTTATGCTGTTAATGCCAGATTGATTGGAGATGTCAATGACAGATTATAATATGTCGATGCCAGATTATCTCGTCCTGTATATTCTATGGAACTTGGCATGAAGTAAACTCGATTCAAATGCCCACGAAAAGAGACTTTACTTTTTTCTGAAAATCCATTGCCGAATTGAATGATTATCTCCATAATTTTAGCTGTGTCATGAGGAATAAATCAAGTTTGAATTATCAAACGATAGAATTTCAATAACGCAGAATGATTATATACTAAAACTTTTATATTATAGTCCATTCAAGTCAATAATCGGTTATTTCACTAACAAGGTCGCGCTGAAAGCGTGAAAATCGTGTAGCAAACTCAATCGGATTTGTTTTTCAACTCTAGCAGATATTCACTGAAACATTGTTCGAAATTATTTCATTCATGGTGGATACATTTTTTTTGTAGTTTGTAGTTTTTTCTTTGGGTTTCGTAACCTACCACAATCTGATGAAAAGAGGAATCAATGTTAGAATAAACGATGATATTGACACCTTTAGAGCGGGTAATTTACGACCTGATCAACGGTCCGGTAAAATAATCAGTGCTTAGGATGTTCTTTCACTCTAGCAAATGACAGAATGTGGTGTCCATTCCCATCACCGATCATTTTAACTGACTCTTGATCAGGTCGTAAAGTACCCACCCTTAGTGCATCTTCAGTAGAAGGAGTATCAATTTTGTTCTCCTCAAGATGCTAACCTTGTTAGCGAAACGCGCGTCGAGTGCAAATGATATCAGTTTGGTGTTAGGGTAATTGATCTCTACAGGAAGTTCCAATGTAAGAATCTACCCAAGAGTCCGATATCCGAAAAAATGCTGTCATTATTGGAATTTTATGTATGGTCGTAATGAGAATTAGACCAAACCAATCAGCAACTCCTCGTATAACTCAAAAACTGACTGATAAATGAAAGAATTGATAGTTATGAAAACCACTTATCTTTGTTTACGCCTTGAAAACTAAATCTGCTGCCAAGAAGATGAATTGAATTGGTTTGTGAACTGATCCGGATTTGATTTCCTTTAAAAAGGACGAGATTCTTTTATTATTCATAGACAATTTTGAGATATATAACAAGCCAATTTTGGTGTATTTCTAGTGTAGAAGAGAAACTTTTCTTTGTTACACCTGTATAAATTCTAACAATATTCATTAATTTTGTCAGATTGTGGTCGGTTGTGAACCCAAAACAATGCCAAGAAACAATCATTTGAATACATCGATCGCATTGTTTTTAAAAACAATAACGTTAGTCTCAGATATTATAATAGGTAGGGATGATTGCAAAAAACTATTTTCAGCAAATATAAGATCAATCATATAGGAATCGTTGTTGAAAAGCAGAGTTTTTGTTCGTGAAATGTATGTCTTTTCTCAAAGAAAGCCGATCTTTCATCATCTGATATTTCATATTATGCTTTCAGAATAGTAATCGATATTGATTACCAGTCTAGTCGCTTGCAAGGTTATATGATAATAATTGTTTTTCTCAGTAGTCATATGAAACTTCTCTCTTATCAATTACCTTATAAAGCTTACGTAACTTCTTTTGATACTTGGGAAAGATGAATCCACTAACTCATTTCAAGCACATACGGTCCATCTCAGCAAATTTCTTGTTCTTTGTTCATGATAGAAAGCAAGTATAGATTTCTCGATTATATTGTCCATATGTAATGCATTTTATCTTTTCATTCTCATGTTAGTTTTGTACCAAACCTTATTTCTATAATTTGTGCTATTTTGGCAGAAACACATTTAAGTCAATTAGTAAGAAACCTCTGTGATGTAACAACGTATATTTTGTAAAATAACCTGTTTGATAACTTTGAGGAAGTGAATAAATGCCTATGGGGAAAATCATTTTCCATCTATTATTTTTGGTATATCACTATATTGAACATTCTGAGTGACATTCTGTGACCCCTCACAGATCTCCCTATTCTCACAATTTAGGGAGAAGTTTACAACAATTCCCAGAAGCTTGAATTCCTATTTCGTGAGAGGAAATACTTCACTTCTCGTCAGCTTCTGATGACCAACAAGGCACAGATACGTCCTGTCCTAGAATATAGTTCTCATGTATGGCACTCGGCACAAAAAATTCCTATTGAAACTTCTTGATTCCACTCAGAGAATGGCAATCCGTCTTGTTGGTGATTCTTCACTCACGGTATCGCTCACTTCGTTGGAGCATCGTGTTTTCGATCGATGGCTCCTCTAAATTGTCACTAAATGTTTCACCTTTGGCAGTTTCAACACGGATGACCCAACCAATGTGTGATTCCTAACCCTTACTTGTGAGCTTGGAGACCTGCCGAACCTTTCTTGCTCAGGGATATTTTTTCAATAGAACTGCTGAACATTGGAACTTTTTGTTGAAAGAGGTTTTTCCTGGGGCTTACCAAAATTTAAAATTAATGTTAATTCGTATCTCCTGTTCTTCGATTTACGCGGTGTTTCTCGAACATAATGAGGCTCCCCTTTCATGTGAATCTCTATATAATAGTAGTTTGATAGATAGATAGATAGATGTTTATTTCCAACAGGTTATTACACCCAATAACAGAAAATGCTCAGAATATAAATACAAAAAAACTATACCATAACATAAAATAAAATGCGATTTTTCATAAGATAACAGATGATAAGAAAAAGTATTTCATATGGAATGTTGAATCCAAACTACATATCAAGGAATGGCAGATCTTGATGATAGAATTAAAAAAAAAAATAATAACAAATCACATATTGAATGTTGAGTCTAAAATACTCTTTCGAATGCGTGACAATGTCGAATAGTTAATGTCGCAATCCTTACAAATAATATTGAAAGTGTGACACATGACTGATACAGGAGATCTATTACGTCTATTAGTTCTTGCACATTCACAATAAAAAGGTCTTGAATGTCCGTTATTAAGTCAGGGAACATCGAGAGATATTTTACACAACAATTTTTTGATCAAAGGTCACACCAAGGTCGCGTATTTTGTTAAGATAATTCAAGCTGATTTGGTCAACTTTGTAGGGATACGTCAAGGGTCTAACTTTTTTCGTGTAGGACACCACATAACATTTGGTGGTATTCAGTTATAGATGATTCGCATTGCACCATGCTGATATTTTGTCAATATCGTCCTGTAATAATAAGCAGTCAGTTATTGTTGTTATGTTTCGATAGATTTTGAGGTCGTCTGCATACATCAGGTTGAAACATTTCAATTCATAGGGTAAATCGTTGACGAACAATAGAAATAGTAATGGACCTAAATTCGAACCCTGGGGTACACCTGATAATGGAGTTCTAAGTTGAGATCTATAGCCCCCATATTCTACATACTGACGACGATCATAGAGATAAGATGCAAACAATGATAAGAGGTTATTAGAAAATCCTAGGTAATTAAATTTCTGGAGTAATAAGCCGAAATCTATTCAAAAGCCTTTTGCATGTCCATATATATTACATCAACTTGACCTCTGCCATCTAGTGTTTCACATATTTGTTGGGTGAGACATGATAAGTTCGTTATACAAGACTTTTTGTCAATGAAGCCATGCTGGTCCTCGGATAGAAATCCTTTAGTCGACGGAAATTGGTCGGTAGTTCTCTATCTCAGATGCATCACCTTTTTTCAATATAGGCGTGACTCTGGCAAGTTTCCATGTATTGGTTCTAATCATAAGGTTGAATATGTATAGTAGAGGTTGTGATGAAGGAACAATGCAATCTTTCACTAAAAAACTAGGTATATGGTCGGTTTGTATAACAAGAGTGGATATGGCCAATATCCTTTCGAGTTGTACACCAGGTAAATATTTCGGAACTCTCTTTCAAGTATCATATCAATAATCAATTTCAGATATAGAGTCCCTTTTCGATATTTGTGAAAAACTCAAAGGAAAGAAGCTTCATTGAATTCAATATTGAACGATACAAATTGAATTATTCATGCCAAATCAAAAAAAGGCAAAAAAAGTCGGGATTGGTGAGACTCGAACCAACGACTTTAACCAACAGGCCACTTGGACTGTATAATTTTAGTTAATTATTGGTCTGCAAAGTAGATGTTAGTCCTTTATTTCCACGAAGAAATTGTGACAATTGAAACTTGACTAAATGAACTGGAAAATATTTCGGATGTAGGTGCATTTAACAACTTGAATTTCGTATTTGTAGGTAGACATCAACTTGTTGAATTCATAATCCTAACTTGTGTGCATATGTCACTGGATCGCCTACTTATTTGTTCAGTAAACTATATAGGAAATATAGAACTTACTAGATACACCAATTTAGTCGATTTTGAGCAAATCTGCTCTGAATAATTGACATATTCTCCAGAGGGTTATCCTTCTCTGAACGAAACAAGCCTGTCTGGATTTAAGAATGAAATGTTATCCAGATGAATACATTTTCTTGTGAAGTGCTATCTATTCGTGTAAAAATATCCAGTGAATGTTAACTGTTTCGTTAAAGTTTCGAGTGATTAGTATACATATTGAGCCATAGGATGTTGCAGGGCAGGGGTCTAAGTATTTGTTTCAGATAGACTCTTTATTTCTTCAAATGGATGACTTTTTTTTATATATGCAGATTCGTACAAAAAGGCCCTGTAATGTTCAAAGAAAACACCGCGTGAATCAAGCGACAGGAGATACAAATTAACATCAACTTTGAATTTTTTTAAGTTTGTAAGACTCAGTCAAAAACTCTTTCGGCAAGGAGCTCCAGAGTTCAGCTGTTCCATTGAAAAAAGATCCCTGAGCAAGAGAGGTTCGACAGGTCTCCAGGTTCACAAAAAAAGGGTGGGAATTCTGTACTCTTGAGTCATCCGTATGGATATTGCCAAGGGTGGAACGATTGATAACAATTCAGAAGAGCACCCTCCGTGAAAATATCTATAGAAGAGAGACAAGTCTCCGACCCATCTACGATGTTCTAATGATGTGAGAGAGTCTGTGAGCGAAGAATCACCAACAAGACTGATTGCCTTTCTCTAAATAGAATCGAGAAGCTTCAATGAATGTTTTGGTGCCGAACTCCATGCATGAGAACTATATTCCAAGACAGGTCGTATCTGAGCCTTGTAGATCATTAGAAGCTGACGTGAAGGGAAGTATTTCTTCGCACGACATAGAAATCCAAGTTTCTGGGAAGCACCTTAAGCGGTCGATCTCACATGCTTTCCCCATGAGAGATTATCACTGATCGCAATTCATAGCATCGAGATACTCGATTTTGTAGGAATAGCTACACCTGACATTTGAATACTAGATGATGATGAATCGGCTTTCTCTGAGGAGAGACATGCCTGGGTTTTCCAAGCATTGAATTCTACCAAGTCATCGTTGATTTTATTGACGTGAATATTTCTTTGAATTTTTTTTTCTCGAGCTGGTATGGGGACTCTGGAAGAGACACTAGTATGAAGAGTACTGTCGTCCGCAAAACTAAGTACTGAACAAGATGTTTTCTCGAGAAAATCATTGATATGAAGCAGAAACAAGGTGGGCGCCAGAACTGAACCCTGTGGAACACCTGCCTTTACTGGGAGAATATCAGATGATACTCCATCAACAACATACAGAGACCTATCAGACAAGAAACTCTTCAACAAAGCATGAAGAGGCATGAGGAGGCAAACCATGAGACGGCAGTGTAGAAAGGAGACCCCGATGCCAAACATCTTTGAATTATTTTCACCTATGAACAGAAGATATTTACTTAACATTCGATAGTCCTTATTTTATAAAACTTTTGTGGTTTTTTGCATTGACTTGATGAAGAAAAAGCTAAGAAATCTATTTCACCAAACTTCCTTTCCTCTGTAAAAAATATCATGTTTCGTGATAAAATTTGATTAGTTTGGGATGTTGTTACTTAACAATGTGTGGTCCACCACGATTGTCTCAAGAGGTAACTCGAGATTATTCGATGCGATCACTGGGTCAATGTCAATATTGGGAGACAATGTAATACGGTTTTCATTGATCGAATTGAGTGAAAGTGAGTTCGCTCCAAATAAGAGGAGTAAATTCGAGGTACTCTGGTTCTATATATATATAAAGTAGCTTTCAGTGTAAAAGTTGTCAAAGTTCGTTCAGCAAGCAGACAAACATGGCATTCAAAGTGAGTTTTTGTGAAGTTCGATTATCGAATAAACTAAATATTAGTGTAGTTAGACAACAATGAAAAACATAATTAATAGAAAGAAATTATATCGGTTCCATATTAATTTCTTCAATTGACAGAAATGAATGATGTTTCCAAATCATTAAAATTAAATTTCTTCATATTCAAATCATTATCAATTTCAAATATTCTGAGGATTCTATTTTTTCATGTTTCGAAAAATGCCTTCGTTTTAGAGTCATTCGAAAAAACTAAATTTTTGAAAAAAATGTATTTTTGACAATGTTAAATTCGACTGGTTTATACTAGTAAATAACAACTAGTAGCCATCAATTATTAAAAAAAACTTCATTATGGTGCGGATTGAAAGTGCAGCTTTTTCATTTCATCTTGACACGGAAATGATAACGTATTACACAGTTCAGGACAAACAGCCATTTGAAATATACTGTCAGTTTAGTGCGCAACCGGATGTGAAACCAATTACCGTGCCAAGTTGTAATGGATAAGCTGTATAACCGTGTATATCATTCACAATTGACTTCAGATGAAAATATCCTTTCTGTTCTTTATGAAACATAACTCTGTTCAAAAAAAAGGCAAGAAAAGGCATTTGCTAACGTTCATGTATCTGTATCTGTTTCCGATACAAGGTATGTATATACCAATAAGTACGAATCATATGTAGTTGATAGGGAAAGAGAGGTATCGATTATAATTGAAACTCAAATTTCAATCACAATATCATAGCGGATGAAATCTTGCAGCGATCAGAAATCAACTTCGACCACAGTTCTTGCCCCATTCCAAATAAGTATTTGATGTTTCTCTGACATGTTGTTTTTGATAGATTCATCAGGAATAGATATCCTCCTAATTTACATGAAGAGTATACAAATATATAAATTTTAAGACAAACTGTATAGGACCTGTACAATAGAATAAAGTGGCTGAAAAGAAGTAGTAGTAAGTGATACAGCAATTAATAGAGAGGAGAATTATGAACAACTTAGTTGGAATAATGGTGTGCTCGTAGATATTGTGATGAAGAGCGGTTGAAGAGTTGCAGGGTTCTACTTCAGGAAACTTGTTATGGCCCTCTGTGAAATATAGAGTTCATTGTTATTGCAAGGTTTGTTCGTGGGGCAACCAAGTCATCTCTTCCTCTTGTACCATAGTTGCGAATCTGATGGTTATACGTAATGAATTCATTAAAGTTATGTGGTACTTTTCCAGAGAGTATTTCAAAACGTAGATCATTGTAAAATATTGTAATCTATCCTTTACTGCTATCCAATTCAGAACATTAATAATTGATAAATATGGGAGTATAGTTATGGCATTTCAATAACAAGTGCATTTCTTTGTCTTTTAACTTTTTTAGAGTAGAGACAGAGTTACCGTCAAAAAATGATATCAGACTAGCACAGAAATAGTTGTGTAGTACGATTATTTTATTATGAACAGTCAAATTAGATTGGAATGTTAGTTGTCTTCTAATTCTAGTGAAGACAAGCATTTTTTTCGAAATGTCATTACCCATATACTGGAAGTGTTTTTTCAAGTTCAAACTGTTATCAATGATGAAGCCCAGGTATTTTTGTTTTGTTTTATAACTTATATAATTCTTTCACTATTTCAATAGTTTCGCTTTAGATCTTGATATTAATCGAGTTGATTAAGTTATATTTATACTGAGTTGTCAAAATCATAGCTTTCGTTTGAGTAGTATTTGGTTTGAGTTTGTTTTTGTTCAAGAACTTCGCAACGTTTTCAAGAGTCAAATCAATTTTACGTACAGACTTCTGAATATCAGAGTGGCTTGCTGCAATGAGAGTATCATCAGCAGAGAGGTTGATGAATTCACAGTCACTAATGAAATTTATGTCACTCAAATAAAGTATGAATAAAACAGGGCCAAGTACAGTCCCTTGGGGGACCTCCGTATCAATTGCTTTTTGGCTTGAAAGGACATTATTTATTGATATGGGTTGAGTAAATAACTTCTGAACCATTGCAACCCCCTACCAGTTATTCCATAATACTCTTATTCTGATAGAAAGAGAGATATATCTATAGTTCCAAACGCTCTTTTGAAGTCTAAAAATAGTGCTACTACACATTTAATATCATCTTTTGACAGACAAGGTGGGTGGAGAGCAGTTTCACATGAGTGTTTCGAACAGAACCGAATATTCTGAACAGTACTCTTGTTCGATAAATACGTGAATCAGTGTACAATAATACTTGATGGATTTACGAAGTACAACAACAAAATGAATTGGAAATATGGGCATGGCAATTGATGAGACACCTAGTATTCAAACAATTTTCTTTTTTTCAGTTCGTAGCTTTCGCTGCTCTCATCGCAGTGGCCCGTGCTGGAGTCCTTTCAGGATATGCCGCTCCTTTGACCTATGCTACCCCAGCAGTAGCTAAAGTAGCATACTCTGCTGCCCCAGCTGTATCATACTCCAGCGTGTCAGCTCCAGTAGCAACCTACGCCGCTGCCCCAGCATACGCCAGAGTAGCCTCCCCAGCCGTAGCATACTCATCCCCTGTATACTCCCACGCTGCCCCAGCTCTTTCCTACGCCGCTGCCCCAGCATACGCCAAAGTAGCCGCCCCAGCCGTAGCATACTCCTCCCCAGTTTACTCTCACGCTGCCCCAGCTCTTTCCTACGCCGCCCCAGCCTACAAAGTAGCCGCCCCTGTCGCCTATGCCGCCCCAATCACCAAGACCATCGTTGCCGAAGCCCCAGCACAGTACGATTTCGGTTACTCCGTGAATGACCCACACACCGGAGACAGCAAAACCCAGCAAGAGTCCCGCCGTGGGGATGTTGTCCAAGGCAGCTACTCCCTTGTCGAATCCGACGGCACCAAGCGTACCGTAGAATACACCGCTGATGCCCACAACGGTTTCAACGCTGTCGTCCACAAGGAACCAGCTCAAGTAGCAGTCAAAGCTGTAGCCCCTGTCGTTGCCAAAGTGGCCGCCCCTGTGGCTTACGCTGCTCCAGTTGCCCATGCTTACGCTGCTCCCGCAGTCAGCTATGCTGCCCCCTTGTCTCACGGTTATGCTGCACCTGCGTACTACCACTAAGAATTGAGGATTTCGTCTGCTTGTAAATACGCATACATAACTTATCACCAATAAAAGACTGTTTCACAGATAGTAATGGAATTTTCTTATTTTTATGTTATACAGAGCATATTCAACTTCTGAACAATGGGATGAAGGGTGAAAGATATGTATTCTCAGATATTTTGATTTTCACAACATAATAGAGAAAATACCACCCAGCTAATTTACTTCTTGTATTTCGAGTACAAATTTGAAGTATGTATATCACTTATTCATTCAGAACGATACGAATAGGTTGAAAAGCTCAAAACGATTCAATAATTCACTTCACAGTCAAATAATATATAGCAATATTCACACGAGAGACAACATTCAGGTGATGTGAGATTCACTCAAATGTTATTGTACTATTATATACTAATAAACTTATATTCATAATCCGATTCATAATGAGATACATTAAGAAAAGGATTACAAATATACATCTTAATGAAAAACTTGTCTCATAATGAGCACATTACGATACAGATTTTTAATCAATTGGAAATCCAGTCCAGAATAAATTGGCATTTCTAATTAAATATTGAATTCGATTGAGACTAGCAATAATGAAATGAATATAAATATTCTATACTGTATCAATGTATCAATGATAATGAAATAAAATGAAACTAAGTTATAGAATTTTGAGAGAAATTTGAAATTGCTTCGTAGAATATTGTTATAGATTTTCAAATTGTAAATATGCCCAGTAGTTTATCTTTTACCTTTTATGTCTTTTTCTTTTTAGTTGACCTCTTTTTCTAGCTCAGTCAGACGCCTATGAACATGATTAACTCCTTCTCAGCGGTTTGGTTTATGCAGATTGCAGAGCTGCTTCTTGATGTCATATATTGTGTTTGAAACAAAAACAAATAAAATGTTTTCAAATCCAATCTATCACCAATTTTTATTGATAATTCAGTACCTTTTTCATAAATGTGGAGATTTCAAATATATTACCGTTTTGATCAAATAATTTTCTTATCTTTAGGTTCCCTGATCTGAGAGAAATCCAACTTATATACTATTAAACCAACCAAAACATGAATAATGAGTTTTGGACAAAAATCTGCTCGATGCAGTTCCGAAGCAGTTCTAGACACAAATTGAATATAATACTAAAATGAACACTACCAAAATCATCTTATCGCGGAAAAATAGTTTCTTAGGTTATATTGTGATGGTGGAATGCATTGTAAAATAAAGTTCTGGACGTCGAAGATTGAAATAAACACAGGGATAGAAATGTTCACTCGGAATAAATCAAATAGGATATGGAATAATTTAGTGGTACCTGAACTTATGCTACCGTCTATCTAAGTGGAACATGTGAAACTGACTTTTCTGGTACGTACTCGTTTTCCTTTTTTTTCTTACTTACTTGTGCTTTTCTTTCCACTCTTCCTTTTTCTCAGCTTTTCAAAAATCTTGCGTACCCTCGCCTTGTTGATTTGTCACTCCTAGTTGCTATCACTACCTCTGATCTGAGGAGTCACTTTCACAGGCCACTTCTTATAATCTAATTTTCCTTAATACTATTTACAAATGATCATTATTTATTGAAATCTGATTTTCAAAAGGTTCCAATGGTATTCTGTTAAATTTTTATATTGATTTAAGTTGATTTCTTTTATACAATTCCTTCTAATTACTGATATTGAGTCTGTTATTTATTTTATGTCAAAGTTTGTGTTTTGTTTTCATGCCTGGTCAGTGAAATTCAATGTACAGTGTGCTTCGTGTTGGTCTTGAGTTTTCAGTAAGTGTGATGATTAATATGTTATTATTTTATCATTATTTGTATTGTAGATTGTCTAATGTGTGGAGCTGTACCTGTCTTGTCGTTTTCCGCTGTCTGAAATAATACCGCAGCTGAGAAATTCCTCAAATAAGAATATTGGATGTTTGTTATATGGTTGTTGTTTTTGATTAGCCAAAATGACCCAGACATATTGTTGGTAACGTATAACTACTCAATATGTTTACTCTCTTACATTTAAAATTCACAATTTCACATTTTTCTCTTGTTTTAAACGTTGTATAGATTCCAATATTCATTCTCATTTTCTCAGCTTAGGGTGTGAACATAAAGTATGAGTCAATTTGCATGAAAACATTTCTGAGCCAGGAACTATAAAAAAATGAAACTTCTTGTATGAATTTCTGGAACAGTGTTGTAGGAAACTCATAGTCAAATCAACTTTGGAGGTTACATTCCAATCAATCACCTTGTGGGTTAATGGAATAGCATATGTCAGAATATTTCCCTCATATATAAAATGTCCCATAAGAGCAATGCAATTATCGAAAACTTACATTGTATCAAGTCACCATAACAACACATTTGAAACAGTATCGCTAGACGTCAGTGAACAACACAAATAAATGTCAGATAGATTTCAAAAATAGAAAAACATTTCGCGTTTTGATGAGTGCTCCATACAATCTATAGAGGAAAGTATGAATGAACAAAAAATAACATTTCCTTGAGAATTTCTTCATTCGTGAAATATTCCAGTGAATTACATTCGTGCATAAAAATGACCAGATAATTTTGCAGTCAACCGTGATATTTTATACAAATTGCATTCGGTTATTTTCATATTTTGTAAAAGAGCCCTCGTCCTTCGGACTCGGGCACTTCAGCCACAATGTGAAAATAAACTCTTGCAATTTTCAGATATCACGCAAAATTTTTATGCACATTATAACCGAAAACAACCACTCCTCAAATACTTCGAAGGGGTGATAATTCATATTCAACAGATGTCGGTGGAGAATTCTTCACAAAAAATGTTTGCATCTTATGCACTTCAGGTATCGAAATAACACTTCCAATTCCTGAATTCAGGGGCTGAAGTTGCACTCCCAATTCCTAGAGATCACAAATTGACTTTCAATCCCTAGAGATTTTGAGTAAAATATGTTTTAAAAATCGTCAACCCATACCTCAGTAACTTGTCGCTGCAAAGAACAGCTGGACACAGTTGTTACAGTTGAGATTACTTGCGAAAATATGATCAGAAACGATTTTTTCTGATACAAGAAATTTTTGACCTAACCTTCCGCAACAGTGCTGCGTACCTTTTATTTTTTTGTACATCAAAACTCTCATTATGATTAGAGTGCTATTGAATTATTTTTTGAAATACCTATTCCTCTCTTTTTTCCTTAAGTGCATAAAATAGTGTATACACCACTTTCTATCCCTTGGCGAATTGTTATAGCCCGACCGCAGGACTTTTTTGGCTTCGAGATAAAAGCTTGAGCCGGGGAAGTAGTTTTTTCCGCCAGCCTAATGTGTAGGAAGTTGAAACCGGTTTGAATGTATCGTTCAAGGGTGTTGATTGCTAAGAGTTTTCAAATACCCTTACCTAAAATTCGTGCAATCTCCCTATTGACTCCACTTTTTCGATACTTTGTATATTTGTTTCAGAACAACCGTTTTTGTATCTTATATTGGCCGATGAATGTTATCCGAAGAATTACCATAAAATAATGTCGGAAATATTTTCTTTCACAAGAATCAAACATCAATGCAGGGTTCTCATTTATTTTTATACCGTATGTTGCCATTGTGAGATGAACCTTTTATCTAAAGTTGCACCAGTTATCGTTTCGAGGGAAACACCGAAAGTTAAAATCGAGTTCCAGTGATTGTTGTTACACTTCTGGTGATGGAGATCAATGATTATTTCTGATCTTCCCAAATGTCTCACGTTAGAGATCATGGAATATTGAAGAGAACCAGAAATTTTTGTATTCTAAGATCTTGATATTCCGATATCACCTGATATTGACTTTGGGAACACATCCTAATAAATTCAAAAATAATATCACTGCGTAGAATTTGTATTTTGGATATTTTCGATCTTCTATGCAATTTCCAGATACACTGGAACTTGATATGAGTTCAAAGTTGATTTTTCCACGAGAAATCGACTGGCTGACAGCAGCATTTGCTAGCAGGTCCGACGAAGTCTAGCTTTTATGAAGATTTAACCGGTGCAACTGGTGCAACTGGAATTATGAGGATTAGATTAGAACTAGAAGAAAATAAAATAATCACAATATATATATATATATATATATATATATATATATATATATATATATATATATACTGTTCCTACACTATTACGCTTCCTTTGAAGTCGCACAAAAATCTTCGGAAGATATACCAGAACCATTCCTTGAAAGTCTTTGGAAAAGAAAATCAATAACTGCATTCACTTCTCAACAGTCTTTATTTGAAATAATTTACTCATATATCAGTCGAAAATAACTTAGTGGTAGTATGCTGGTGCAGCGTAAGTAAGAGGAGCAGCTACTTTGGCAACAACTGGAGCTACAGCTTTGACTGCTACTTGAGCTGGTTCCTTGTGGACGACAGCGTTGAAACCGTTGTGGTCATCAGCGGTGTATTCGACGATACGCCTGGTGCCATCGGATTCAACGAGGGAGTAGCTTCCGTGCACAACACCGTTGTCGTTGGTTTCCTGCTGGGTCTTGCTGTCTCCGGTGTGGGGGTCGTTCACTGCGTATCCGAAGTTGTAGTTGGCTGGGGCTTCGGCAACAATGGTCTTGGTGATTGGGGCGGCATAGGCGACTGGGGCTGCCACTTTGTATGCTGGTGCGGCGTAGGAGACAGGGGAGGCTACCTTGTAAGCTGGAGCAGCGTAAGAAACAGCTGGGGCAGAGTAAGAGTAGGCTGGGGCAGAGTATGCTACGGCTGGGGCGGCTACTTTGGCGTATGCTGGGGCAGCGGCATAGGTTGCGACTGGAGCTGACACGCTGGAGTATGAGACAGCTGGGGCGGCAGAGTATGCTACTTTAGCTACTGCTGGGGTAGCATAGGTCAAAGGAGCGGCGTATCCTGAAAGGACTCCAGCACGGGCGACTGCGATGAAAGCAGCGAAAGCTACGAACTGTAAACAAAATAGTTCCAGATAGAAAACATGCTATGAAATACGTTTCTGGTTGGTTGTCATTACTATTGCATAGAAAATCGCTATTTTCTGGAGCTGGAAAATAATCAACATTGGGATAAAATCTCCTTAATACTGATAGTATTTCGAAAATAGATATGAATTTATTATGCCTACACAGAAATGAAGTTCATCTGGTTTGTAGGGCTATGCAGAAGCAAATAATACAAGTAGTGATCGATCTTCATTCCATTAATTGGGGTGATCGAGTTATTTTTAAGATGATGTAAACTGAAACTAGGCAAAATACCCGAAAATTTATTATAACTTACTTTGAATGCCATGTTCGTCCGCTGGTTGAGTGAACTTCGTGACAATTTTCGATTCGCCTTCTTTATATATCGAACTATCGTTTCCACTTTTGGTTATCTGATTTGACGCGTTGTACTTTCACTGATTAAATCAGAGCAAAACGTTGCGTATTGTGTTATAACACTGACATTGACCTAGAAGTTGTGCCGGACGAAATATTCTAAAAATGTTAAATCCAACCGTTAGTACCGAGCACGATATTTCAAGGATCTCAAATTTCGATAGACTTGAGACATCAATGTATTTCCGTTCGAGTTTCGTCATAGTGACACAAGCATGAAATGGAATAGAAATAAAGAAAGACAAACTCATCAGCTACCCAAATTGAATACACTACTATTTCAACTATCAACACATGGAGAATATTGAATTTAACTAGACGATACTTGACGAAAATCCATATTGAACACAAAATACTATGGTTTTCTTTTTGGATTCCTACTAACAATGGTTTAAGGAAACCATGACAGGTGTTTCGTTATGAACCTATTGTAAGTGAGATTCGTGGAGATAACTGTGATATTTTGTATCCAACATGGAGATAAAGCTAATTTCCAGCATGATATCGAAGTATAACTGTTGTACTGTTTGAAAGGCATCATTTTGTGGTGGATGGATTCTTTCTTCTACCTTTTTTTGGGTTCTTAACCTACCACAATCTGAAAAAAAAATTAATATTGGATCTATACAAGTGTAGAAAGGCATATTTTCAATCTACCCCGAGATGTTGCTGCGATAATTCAAAAAAAGTGCCTTCTGAATGAAACCAAGGGCGTAGACAGGATTTTGTTCAGGAGGGGACAGGAAAGGAAAAACTAATAATGAGTATGATAAAAATGTTTATTAAATGAAAAAATATTTAAATTTTTAATGTACTAATAATAACCGGCGAGGTTCTTCGCAAAACCGTTTCAAACCTTTACTTTCAATGACGTCCCTATTTTCTTGAACCATTTTTGTATGTACCCTCAGCATACACAAACCCGTTAGAGGTCTGTGGTTTATTGTCGAGCTTTTCTATATCATTTTCACTTTCACTAGTAGTATCTTCTCTTTTTCTCTTCAAAGTTGCTGAAAAATACACAACCAATTTTAAAATAAATGATGATCAACAAATCGCTGACGGATTCTGGCATGTGCCGTAAATTCAAATGTAATAATTTAACAAAAGATTGAGTATATTTGTTGTTTCACAATCGCTTCTTAGTAATAAAAATTAATAATAGGAGGAACAGAAATGTATACTACTAACATACCTACATAGATACTGTATGTGCAACTATTCAAAAAAATCGTTAACATTGGGTTACACATATGAATTACTCACCCTTAAAAAAATGTCTTATATCCATTTTTATTTATATGAAAAACAAGCATTATCTGAGTTAAATTGGGCGATGTCACAATAGTTACACAATAAACATCTATTGTTTCTGTACACAATAGAGATGCGTTCGAGTTTCGAGACTATCAAAGAAACATATATTGAATTTCATAGATAAATTAATTCTGCTGAACACAGAACAGGAATCAAAGAGAATATAACAGGAACTGCTGAATTTACTAGAGAGTTGAAGTGCTGCCATTAACGTTAACGTAAACGTACAAATTGACAGCTACGCATGCGAAGTTTTGCCTTGTTTACGTTTACGTCCAGAACTTGTTTACGGGTCTAAGTTATCTTGCGGGCTCTCACGGATACGTTGAAGATCAACGTACGTAATCCGAAAAATATACGAATCACACCAACGAGTTGAGAATCCCCGAATTTTGAAACTTCATTTGGTGAGGGAGGTATATGGCCATTATTCCCATCAAGACCTGAAGAGATGGATTCTAATTCAGATCAACATAGTCGAAATTACAGGAAAAAGTGTCAGCATTTGAAATTTGGCAAAAAAACATTCAGCTTAGGCTGAATAGTCAGTGACTGAGAATGCAGTTTCTTGAATATTCCAGATTCAAGTACCTACTGTTTCCATGAGTAGGAATCAAGTTTCATTATCTCGAAAGTGAAATTCAATATGAACAGTAAAATATTTATTTGTATTTGATTATGATTTCCAGAAACTATACAAAAACCCAATTACATTGTTTGGCTAAGAGCCAATTGCAGATTCCCAAACAGGTCTATTCTGCGGTGGCCTACTGATCCTGTATATTTATATTCTATAGCAGTTGTTGATTATTTTCAATATCCATTGCAATATTCAATATTGAAAGTTATTCAAGATTCACCGGAATAATAGACCTGAATATAATGATATGGAAAATCCATATAGTTTAAGTAGAATTAGATTACCTGAATTGTTTATCTCTGTCATTTCGATTATGTGACTTGATTGAAGAATTGTGTACTTGGTGGTTGTTTATAGTGGTAGTATTGAATGATATAAAATCAAACAATGTCTGACTCCGAGTAATCCTTGCCGGAATACATGGGAGCAGCCAAAGCGGTGTCAGAAAAATTATTGCCTGCTGAGTTGCAGAAAATTTACGGAACCGCGTATTCAAGATTCATGGAATGGGGAAGAAGTCATGCAGTTCTTTCTCGGCGACGGAGGTATTGGCTCATTTTTCAGAATCGGCACAGCAACAAAAGCCATCAATAGTGTGGTCGAATTATTCAATAATTGAAAGAATGTTATACCCCGATAATAACTTTTGTATAATGTTCAATACATAGTTTTGCGGACGACAGTACTCTTCATACCAGTTTCTCTTCCAGAGTCCCCATACCAGCTCGAGAAACAAAACTTCAAAGAAACATTCACGTCAATAAAATTAACGACGACTTCGCAAAAATAATAGAATGGGGTAACATGAACTTGGTGGAAGTTAATGCTACGAAAACCCAGGCATGTGTCTTCTCGAAAAAAGCCGATATATCATCATCAAATATTCAGATGCCAGGAGTAACTGTTCCTACGAAATCAAGTATCTCGATGCTAGGAATTACGATCAGTGATGATCTCTCAGGGGAAAACCATGTGAGATCGATCGCTAAAAGTGCTTCCCAGAAACTTGCATTTCTATTTCGTGCGGAGGAATACTTCACTTCTCGTCAGCTTCTAATGATCTACAAGGCTCAGATACGACCTGTCATGGAATACAGTTCTCATGTGTGGAGTTCGGCACCGGCACCAAAACATTCATTGAGGCTTCTCGATTCTATTCAGAGAAAGGCAATTCGTCTTGTTGGCGATTCTTCGCTCACAGACTCGCTCACTTCCTTGGAACATCGTAAAAGGGTCGGGGACTTGTCTCTCTTCTATTGATACTTTCACGGTCGGTGCTCTTCCGAATTGTTAACAATCTTCCCCCCCTTGGCCATATCTACACGGATGACTCGACGAGTACAGAATTCCCACCCTTTTGCTGTGAATTTGGAAACCCGTCGAACCTCTTTTGCTCAGGAATCTTTTTTCAATATAACAGCTGAGCTATGGAACCCCTTGCCAAAAGAGGTTTTTCCTGAGGCTTACAAATTTCAGAAATTCTAAATAAATGTTAATTCGTTTCTCCTGTCCCTCGATTCACGAGGTGTTCTTTGAACATTAAAGGGCTTCCCTTTCGTGTGAATCTGCATATAAAAAAAAAGATATATTCCAAAATTCATCTATATATCTATCCGGGAAAAAAGTGAATAGTTTTTCCCGGAGAAAAAAGTTATTTCATAAAAAATTATGTTTGTTTTGCCTGTCAACAGAGATAAAATGTCATTTCTTTTTCTTCCCAAAAAAATAAGAAGGATGAAAACGGAAAATTTGAAAATCTGAACAAATCACGCTGAACGTCGCCTGGTCGAGTTATTTTAATAGAAACCATTCATGAATTGTGGACCACTGGTAGGTCAACTGAAACCTACTTCGAAATGTATTCAGTGCGGCCATTAGTCGTTATTATTCTAACCATTTCGGGACCTCTCTCCTCCTTTCCTCTCATATCACATTTCTGGATGGAGATGAGATGAGAAACCAATGTGAAGAAAAACGAGAACACATGAAATATTTTTCGTTCCAGGTGTTTTCCAGAATAATGTCGATCTATCTTGAATGATTTTCTTCAACAAAGAGGATCGGTGGGAAATTGAGTGCCACCGTTCATTTTCCAGAAGACGGATTGGAGTAACTATGCGGCAATCAATACCTACAACGTCGCCATAATCTTTATGCAGTCTTCAATGTAATGACAGCGGGAGTACAAATAGCGACTGCTACACGGCTTACTGTCGACACCCTGTGCAGTTGATACCTTTGAATGTGTATTATGATAATCTTCCATATTATATCGATCCCAATGACTTGCAAACCACTCATCGAATACGATTCGATCAACACAAACAATATTGTTCTGACCACAAAAAAACTAGTTTTTCAAGAAGAATATTTCGAAAATAATCTTCAGGACCCTGGAAAATATTTGGATAATCGAAATGAGGCTCTTTTCATAGTGGAAGCCGACGAATGAGGATGCGAAAGTGAGATGATAGCAAAAATCAAGTAGAGTTCAGTTCCCACAAATCCCAAGTTTTGGAATTTGGAATCACAATTCAATCCTTGCATATACCGTGTGTCACAGACTCATGGTACACCCCCGTTTTCTCCTTTGTTTTTCTAGCTATATTTTTGAGATTCGGAACATCGAATAAGCTCACTGAACAGCATTTCTCGACATATCTGAAAGAAAAAAACAACTTCCAATTTTTCCGGAAATGACATCAACTTTCGATTCTTGAATGGGACACCCTGTATATTGTTACATGATCGGCTAGGGATGATCATGAGGAATCCAACGATACCAGGTTTGATGATGTTATCTCCAATGACTGCGGAGATATCGCCATTTATATTATCCATAAGCTCAATGAGTGGGAGAGAGAATTGGATTGACCCGCCAGTAAAGTTTCTCTCTCCTACTCGTTGAGCTTATGGATAATATAAATGGCGATATCTCCGCAGTCATTGGAGATAACATCATCAAACCTGGTATCGTTGGATTCCTCATGATCATCCCTAGCCGATCATGTAACAATATACAGGGTGTCCCATTCAAGAATCGAAAGTTGATGTCATTTCCGGAAAAATTGGAAGTTGTTTTTTTCTTTCAGATATGTCGAGAAATGCTGTTCAGTGAGCTTATTCGATGTTCCGAATCTCAAAAATTAGGCTAGAAAAACAAAGGAGAAAACGGGGGTGTACCATGAGTCTGTGACACACGGTAGAATGAAATACCTATACATCGAAAATTACAGAAACCCACCGGCAGAAATTGTGAGTTTCTTTAAACTCCTTTTTTCGACGTCTGAAATTATCTCGAGGTTCATTGGAAAAATCAGGTTCACAGCATATTGTTACGATAAATCCTTGGAGTTCGTTGATTAAAACTCCAAACAAAACTTCACTACTTTTATTGCAACTTTCTATCACAACACAATACAATCGCTTAAATTACTCCGCCAACTTTCCAATGCTCAGTACCAAAACTCTCTGTACTGAAAACTCTCTCTAATACAAGCTCTGCTTCATGAATAAACTCTGCTCTACGTAGCTCTCAATAACTCTCGCCACTTAGCTCTGAATAAAACTGTCTCCGCTGCGATGTCCCGCTGCTTATATACCTGCGTACGCCTATGGAGAATCTTCTCGAAGGGCCTCGATGATGTCTATCGGATTCTCCACGGCAGTTAACAGTTCCTGGAAAATGACGTTCGCTACGACGCGACCCGGCGCAGGGCCGGCGCTAGGAGATTCGTAACATTATGAATGTGAACGTTTTGCTACCATATGTCTCTATCAAGTTCATGTGTTTATTTGTTTTCTAAATCTAATAAAAAATGTTTAAAAATGAATATATGTATTGGTCAGTGCGAAAAATAGTGTTTAAATATTCAATATTCAGAATCGACTTCTACAAGCATTATAGCGGAGAACAAAACAAAAATGGGAACATTCAAAACATTTTAGAACAAACCATCACAGACCATATCAGTTCTGATTTGAGTTCGAACTCGCAGAGAAGTACCCGTCAGTCGAATAGAAGGCTTCATTTACGACTAATACATAATGTAAGTATTTTACTTATGGTTTCTGTAGTATAATGCCATATATTATTCCCTTAGGAAATAATGGCAAAGGATTAAGAGTCTTCATCTCCTCTTGTAGTCCTATCGCAAAATTTCTCGAATTGAATATTATGATAAATGAATTAGTCGTAAATAAAGTAGAGCATTCTACTAGCAATAATAACTATTATTATTATTGACTAATATTATTTATCAGAAGCTTCAGTGTGAGATTTTTAATGTTTTCAGGCAATTATTGAACACCTTGATTACTATTAATTCAGAACTATATTCTGTTGTAGAGCGTCTGTGTGAGGGTCTTTCAAGAAGACGACTCCTAGTATTATAATTACTACAATTTGGTGTCCTGAAGGAGTTCAGATATTTGATTCGATTCAACAAGCAGTAGAAATTGATAAATGTATTCTGAGGCAAACGTTAGGAAAACCAGTCAGAGCTACTTCTTCTGCTAACACCAGCAATGCATCAAGAGCCCTTTTTTGAAGCACAAAAACTCTCCCAGACTAGTAAGCCGTATAACTGTGTTTGTGCATGATAATAGGTGATCAGAATAGAACGTGGATGTGAAACTCTTAAAAATTATTTGATAGAAAATTATAGATGAGCTGATTTTCTACGTATCAGAATTGTCTCAAACCATTTATTTCAGGGAGAGAAGAGAACAGTGCAATAAATCCAAAACAGTCTTTATTTGAAATAATTTACTCATTCATGCAGGTCAACAATCAGTCCAAAATAACTCAGTGGTAGTATGCTGGTGCAGCATAGGTAAGAGGAGCAGCTACTTTGGCAACGACTGGAGCTACAGCTTTGACTGCCACTTGAGCTGGTTCCTTGTGGACGACAGCGTTGAAGCCGTTGTGGTCATCAGCGGTGTATTCGACGATACGCCTGGTGCCGTCAGATTCAACGAGGGAGTAGCTTCCGTGCACAACACCGTTGTCGTTGGTTTCCTGCTGGGTTTTGCTGTCTCCGGTGTGGGGGTCATTCACTGCGTATCCGAAGTTGTAGTTGGCTGGAGCTTCGGCAACGATGGTCTTGGTGATTGGGGCGGCGTAGGCGACAGGGGCGGCTACTTTGTAGGCTGGGGCGGCGTAGGAAAGAGCTGGAGCAGCGTGGGAGTATACTGGGGAGGAGTATGCTACTGCTGGGGCGGCTACTTTGGCGTATGCTGGGGCAGCGGCGTAGGTTGCGACTGGAGCTGACACGCTGGAGTATGAGACAGCTGGTGCAGCAGAGTATGCTACTTTAGCTAAAGCTGGGGTAGCGTAGCTCAAAGGGGCGGCGTATCCTGAAAGGACTCCAGCACGGGCTACTGCAATCAGAGCAGTGAAAGCTACGAACTGGAAAAACAAAACAATATTTATTGGTTATTTCAACTGGACCTTTTTCAAGAATCTTTCATTCAGTTCATTTAATTGAATTGGAGTTTGAATGAAGGTTTTATATGGACGAGGATCATTCGAAAGAAATTAAAATTGAATAAATTGGTGAATAAATTTCAAATATATTCCAGAGCTAGTTCCTCAAATTCAGCAAGGAGAATGTCATTACAAGTCTGTATGGAGGTAGGTGATTATATAATATAGATTCGATTTGATCAATTTTGCGAGAGAATGTTGGTTGATCATTTTTGGAGAGGAAGCAAAATAAGTTTTTGTGATACTGATTTTTGTAAATGATGATGCATAAAAAAGAATCTTCACCTAATACATTGACCTTTCTCCTTCAGCACACGATCCAATTCTCACAAATAACGAAATTTTCGATAATAAGGAAGATCCTCACACATCCCCATTTTGCTTTTTCCTGAAGATTTCTATTTATTTCGTCGAAAATCTAAGCACATTTCTCTTGGTGGGATCTATCAACATTTGCAGATTGGCGTATGCAATCAAGCAATGAAAATTTTTATGCATGTGTGGGAAAAACCAAAACGATAATATGAATTGATTTGAATTATTTGACAATTACGAAGATTGCCAAAAAGAGATATTTGCATTTGAACAGAATTTGCGTATAATTTTTGAGAACGGAAACGGATTCAGTTTCCGAAACGATAAGTATATATATATATATATATATATATATATATATATATATATATATATATATATATATATATATAGGAAAGTAACTCGTGACTGATTATTGAATATGTAGTGAATTTTTTTGGGTTGCAGTCAGTTGTGTTGGGCTATATATATATATATATATATATATATATATATATATATATATATATCTATAAAGGTAT
>JAVJAQ010004946.1:487305-622750 GCA_032362365.1 Zygogramma bicolorata | reverse complement strand
ATGCCAAACATCTTTGAATCATTTTCACATATCAACAGAAGATATTTATTGAACATTTGATGGTTCTTATTTTATAAAAGTTTTGTGTTCTTTTTGCATCGAACGTAATGAAGAAAAAGACAAAAAAGCTTTTCCACCAAACTTCCTTTCCTCCGTAAAAAATATCATGTTCCGTACTAAAATTTGATTCGTTTCAGATGTTGTTACTCAACAATGTGTGGTCCACCACGATTGTCTCAAGAGGTAACTCGAGATTATTCGATGCGATCACTGGGTCAATGTCAATATTGGGAGACAATATAATACGGTTTTCATTGATCGAATTGAGTGAAAGTGAGTTCGCTCCAAATAAGAGGAGTAAATTCGAGGTACTCTGGTTCTATATATATAAAGTAGCTTCCAGTGAAAAAGTTGTCAAAGTTCGTTCAGCAAGCAGACAAACATGGCATTCAAAGTGAGTTTGTTGTGAAGTTTGATTATCGAATAAACTAAATATTAGTGTAGTTAGACGACAATGAAAATCATAATTAATAGAAAGAAATTTTATCGGTTCCATTTTTATTTCTTCAAACGACAAAAATGAATGATGTTTCCTAATCATTGAAATTAATTTTTTTCATATTCAAATCATTATCAATTTTAAATATTCTGAGGATTCTATTTTTTCATGTTTCAAAAAATGCCTTCGTTGTGGAGTCATTCGAAAAAAAAAATTTTTTTGAAAAATGTATTTTTGACAATGTTAAATTCGACTGGTTCATACTATTAAATGACAACTGATAGCCATCAATTATTATAGAAAACTTCATTATGGTGCGGATTCGAAGTGCAGCTTTTTCATTTAATCTTGGCACGGAAATGATAACGTATTACACAGTTCAGGACAAACAGCCATTTGAAATATACTGTCAGTTTAGTGCGCAACTGGATGTGAAACCAATTACCGTGCCAAGTTGTAATGGATAAGCTGTATATCCGTGTACATCATTTACAGTTGACTTCAGATGAATGTATCATTTCTGTTTTTTTATGAAACATAACTCTGTTCAAAAAAAGGCAAGAAAAAGCATTTGCTAACGTTCATGTATCTGTATCAGTTTCCGATACAAGGTATGTATATACCACGAATAAGTAGGAATCATATGGAGTTGATAGGAAAAGAAAGGTATCGATTATAATTGAAACTCAAATTTCAATCACAATATCGTAGCGGATGAAATCTTGCAGCGATCAGAAATCAACTTCAACCACAGTTCTCGCCCCATTCCAAATGAGTATTTCATGTATCTCTCACATGTTGTTTTTGATAGATTCATCAGAAATAGATATCCTCCTAATATACATAAATAGTATACAAATATATGAATTTGAAAACTTAGAGTTGGAATAATGGTGTGCTCGTAGATGGAGGGTGTTACTTCAGGAAACTTGTTATAGTTCAAGAGTCCTCTGTGAAATATAGAGTTCATTGTTCTTGCAAGGTTTGTTCGTGGGACAACCAAGTCATCTGTTCCTCTTGTACCATAGTTGTGAACCTGATGGTTACATGTAATAAATTCAGTAAAGTAATGTGGTACTTTTCCAGAGAATATTTTTAAAATAAAGATAATTGTAAAATATTGAAATTTATCTTTTACTCCCATCCAATTCAGAACATTGATGATTGATAAATATGGGAGTATACTTATGGCATTCAATAACAAGCGCATTTCTTTGTCTTTCAACTTTTGTAGAGTAGAGATAGAGTTACTGTCAGGAAATTATATCACACTAGCACAGAAATAATTGTGTAGTACGATTATTGTATTATGAACAGTTAAATTGGATTTGAATGTTAGTTGTCTACTAATTCTAGTAAAGAAAAGCAATTTTTTCGAAATGTCATTACCCATATACTGGAAGTGTTTTTTCAAGTTCAAACTGTTATCAATGTTGAAGCCCAGGTATTTTTGTATTGTTTTATAACTTATATAATTCTTTCACTATTTCAATAGTTTCGCTGTAGATCTTAATATTGATGGAGTTAATTGAGTTATATTTATATTGAGTTGTCAAAATCATAGCTTTCGTTTTAGTGGGATTTGGTTTGAGCTTGTTTTCGTTCAAAAACTTCGCAACGTTTTCAAGAGTCAAATCAATTTTACGCACAGCATTCTGAAAATCAGAGTGACTTGCTGCAATGAGAGTATCATCAGCAGAGAGGTTGATGAATTCACAGTCACTAATGAAATTTATGTCACTCAAATAAAGTATGAATAAAACAGGGCCAAGTACAGTCCCTTGGGGGACCTCCGTATCAATTCCTTTTTGGCTTGATAGGAATTATTTATTGATAGGTGTTGAGTAAATAACTTCTGAACCATTGAAACACCCTACCAGTTATTCCATTATTATTCCATAATACATACATATTTATTATCATCTATTGACACACAAGGTGGGAGAAGATCAGTTTCACATGAGTGTTTCGAACAGAACCGAATATTCTGAACAGTACTCTTGTTTGATAAATACGTGAATCAGTGTACAATGATATCTGATGGATTTTCGAAGAACAACAACAAAATGAATTGGAAATATGGGCTTGGCAATTGATGAGGCACCTAGTATTCGAGCAATTTTCTTTTTTTCCAGTTCGTAGCTTTCGCTGCTCTCATCGCAGTAGCCCGTGCTGGAGTCCTTTCAGGATACGCCGCCCCTTTGACCTATGCTACCCCAGCTGTAGCTAAAGTAGCATACTCTGCTGCCCCAGCTGTCTCGTACTCCAGCGTATCAGCTCCAGTCGCAACCTACGCCGCTGCCCCAGCATACGCCAGAGTAGCCTCCCCCGCCGTAGCATACTCATCCCCTGTATACACCCACGCTGCCCCAGCTCTTTCCTACGCCGCTGCCCCAGCATACGCCAAAGTAGCCGCCCCAGCCGTAGCATACTCCGCCCCTGTATACTCCCACGCTGCCCCAGCTCTTTCCTACGCCGCCCCAGCCTACAAAGTAGCCGCCCCTGTCGCCTATGCCGCCCCAATCACCAAGACCATCGTTGCCGAAGCCCCAGCACAGTACGATTTCGGTTACTCCGTGAATGACCCCCACACCGGAGACAGCAAAACCCAGCAAGAGTCCCGCCGTGGGGATGCTGTCCAAGGCAGCTACTCCCTCATCGAATCCGACGGCACCAAGCGTACCGTAGAATACACCGCTGATGCCCACAACGGTTTCAACGCTGTCGTCCACAAGGAACCAGCTCAAGTAGCAGTCAAAGCTGTAGCTCCAGTTGTTGCCAAAGTAGCCGCCCCTGTGGCTTACGCTGCTCCAGTTGCCCATGCTTACGCTGCTCCCGCAGTCAGCTATGCTGCCCCCTTGTCTCACGGTTATGCTGCACCTGCGTACTACCACTAAGAATTGAGGATTTCGTCTGCTTGTAAATACGCATACATAACTTATCGCCAATAAAAGACTGTTTCACAGATAGTAATGGAATTTTCTTATTTTTATGTTATACAGAGCATATTCAACTTCTGAACAATGGGATGAAGGGTGAAAGATATGTATTCTCAGATATTTTGATTTTCACAACATAATAGAGGAAATACCACCCAGCTAATTTACTTCTTGTATTTCGAGTACAAATTTGAAGTATGTATATCACTTATTCACTCAGAACGATACGAATAGGTTGAAAAGCTCAAAACGATTCAATAATTCACTTCACAGTCAAATAATATATAGCAATATTCACACGAGAGACAACATTCAGGTGATGTGAGATTCACTCAAATGTTATTGTACTATTATATACTAATAAACTTATATTCATAATCCGATTCATAATGAGATACATTAAGAAAAGGATTACAAATATACATCTTAATGAAAAACTTGTCTCATAATGAGCACAATACGATACAGATTTTTAATCAATTGGAAATCCAGTCCAGAATAAATTGGCATTTCTAATTAAATATTGAATTTGATTGAGACTAGCAATAATGAAATGAATATAAATATTCTATACTGTATCAATGTATCAATGATAATGAAATAAAATGAAACTAAGTTATAAAATTTTGAGAGAAATTTAAAATTGCTTCGTAGAATATTGTTATAGATTTTCAAATTGTAAATATGCCCAGTAGTTTATCTTTTACCTTTTATGTCTTTTTCTTTTTAGTTGACCTCTTTTTATAGCTCAGTCAGACGCCTATGAACATGATTAACTCCTTCTCAGCGGTTTGGTTTATGCAGATTGCAGAGCTGCTTCTTGATGTCATATATTGTGTTTAAAACAAAAACAAATAAAATGTTTTCAAATCCAATCTATCACCAATTTTTATTGAAAATTCAGTACCTTTTTCATAAATGTGGAGATTTCAAATATATTACCGTTTTGATCAAATAATTTTCTTATCTTTTGGTTCCCTGATCTGAGAGAAATCCAACTTATATACTATTAAACCAACCAAAACATGAATAATGAGTTTTGGACAAAAATCTGCTCGATGCAGTTCCGAAACAGTTCTAGACACAAATTGAATATAATACTAAAATGAACACTACCAAAATCATCTTATCGCGGAAAAATAGTTTCTTAGGTTATATTGTGATGGTGGAATGCATTGTAAAATAAAGTTCTGGACGTCGAAGATTGAAATAAACACAGGGATAGAAATGTTCACTCGGAATAAATCAAACAGGATATGGAATAATTTAGTGGTACCTGAACTTATGCTACCGTCTATCTAAGTGGAACATGTGAAACTGACTTTTCTGGTACGTACTCGTTTTCCTTTTCTTTCTTACTTACTTGTGCTTTTCTTTCCACTCTTCCTTTTTCTCAGCTTTTCAAAAATCTTGCGTACCCTCTCCTTGTTGATTTGTCACTCCTAGTTGCTATCACTACCTCTGATCTGAGGAGTCACTTTCACAGGCCACTTCTTATAATCTAATTTTCCTTAATACTATTTACGAATGATCATTATTTATTGAAATCTGATTTTCAAAAGGTTCCAATGGTATTCTGTTAAATTTTTATATTTAAGTTGATTTCTTTTATTCAATTCCTTCTAATTACTGATATTGAGTCTGTTATTTATTTTATGTCAAAGTTTGTGTTTTGTTTTCATGCCTGGTCAGTGAAATTCAATGAACAGTGTGTTTCGTGTTGGTCTTGAGTTTTCAGTAAGTGTGATGATTAATATGTTTTTATTTTATCATTATTTGTATTGTAGATTGTCTAATGTGTGGAGCTGTACCTGTCTTGTCGTTTTCCGCTGTCTGAAATAATACCGCAGCTGAGAAATTCCTCAAATAAGAATATTGGATGTTTGTTATATGGTTGTTGTTTTTGGTTAGCCAAAATGACCCAGACATATTGTTGGTAACGTATAACTACTCAATATATGTTTACTCTCTTACATTTAAAATTCACAATTTCACATTTCTCTCTTGTTTTAAACGTTGTATAGATTCCAATATTCATTCTCATTTTCTCAGCTTAGGGTGTGAACATGAAGTATGAGTCAATTTGCATGAAAACATTTCTGAGCCAGGAACTATAAAAAAATGAAACTTATTGTATGAATTTCTGGAACAGTGTTGTAGGAAACTCATAGTCAAATCAACTTTGGAGGTTACATTCCAATCAATCACCTTGTGGGTTAATGGAATAGCATATGTCAGAATATTTCCCTCATATATAAAATGTCCCATAAGAGCAATGCAATTATCGAAAACTTACATTGTATCAAGTCACCATAACAACACATTTGAAACAGTATCGCTAGACGTCAGTGAACAACACAAATAAATGTCAGATAGATTTCAAAAATAGAAAAACATTTCGCGTTTTGATGAGTGCTCCATACAATCTATAGAGGAAAGTATGAATGAACAAAAAATAACATTTCCTTAAGAATTTCTTTATTCGTGAAATATCCAAGTGAATTACATTCGTGCATAAAAATGACCAGATAATTTTGCAGTCAACCGTGATATTTTATACAAATTGCATTCGGTTATTTTCATATTTTGTAAAAGAGCCCTCGTCCTTCGGACTCGGGCACTTCAGCCACAATGTGAAAATAAACTCTTGCAATTTTCAGATATCACGCATAATTTTTATGCACATTATAACCGAAAACAACCACTCCTCAAATACTTCGAAGGGTAATAATTCATATTCAACAGATGTCGGTGGAGAATTCTTCACAAAAAATTTTTGCATCTTATGCACTTCAGGTATCGAAATAACACTTCCAATTCCTGAATTCAGGGGCTGAAGTTGCACTCCCAATTCCTAGGGATTACAAATTGACTTTCAATCCCTAGAGATTTTGAGTAAAATATGTTTTAAAAATCGTCAACCCATACCTCAGTAACTTGTCGCTGCAAAGAACAGCTGGACACAGTTGTTACAGTTGAGATTACTTGCGAAAATATGATCAGAAACGATTTTTTCTGATACAAGAAATTTTTGACCTAACCTTCCGCAACAGTGCTGCGTACCTTTTATTTTTTTGTACATCAAAACTCTCATTATGATTAGAGTGCTATTGAATTATTTTTTGAAATACCTATTCCTCTCTTTTTTCCTTAAGTGCATAAAATAGTGTATACACCACTTTCTATCCCTTGGCGAATTGTTATAGCCCGACCGCAGGACTTTTTTGGCTTCGAGATAAAAGCTTGAGCCGGGGAAGTAGTTTTTTCTGCCAGCCTAATGTGTAGGAAGTTGAAACCGGTTTGAATGTATCGTTCAAGGGTGTTGATTGCTAAGAGTTTTCAAATACCCTTACCTAAAATTCGTGCAATCTCCCTATTGACTCCACTTTTTCGATACTTTGTATATGTTATTGTATAACAACCGTTTTTGTATCTTATATTGGCCGATGAATGTTATCCGAAGAATTACAATAAAATAATGTCGGAAATATTTTCTTTCACAAGAACCAAACATCAATGCAGGGTTCTCATTTATTTTCATACCGTATGTTGCCATTGTGAGATGAACCTTTTATCTAAAGTTGCACCAGTTAACGTCTCGAGTGAAACACCGAAAGTCAAAATAGAGTTCCAGTGATTGTTGTTACACTTCTGGTGATGGAGATCAATGATTATTTCTGATCTTCCCGAATGTCTCACGTTAGAGATCATGGAATATTGAAGAGAACCAGAAATTTTTGTATTCTAAGATCTTGATATTCCGATATCACCTGATATTGACTTTGGGAACACATCCTTATAAATTCAAAAATAATATCACTGCGTAGAATTTGTATTTTGGATATTTTCGATCTTCTATGCAATTTCCAGATACACTGGTACTTGATATGAGTTCAAAGTTGATTTTTCCACGAGAAATCGACTGGCTGACAGCAGCATTTGCTAGCAGGTCCGACGAAGTCTAGCTTTTATGAAGATGAAAGTTTAACCGGTGCAACTGGAATTATGAGGATTAGATTAGAACTAGAAGAAAATAAAATAATCACAATATATATATATATATATATATACTGTTCCTACACTATTACGCTTCCTTTGAAGTCGCACAAAAATCTTCGGAAGATATACCAGAACCATTCCTTGAAAGTCTTCGGAAAAGAAAATCAATAACTGCATTCACTTCTCAACAGTCTTTATTTGAAATAATTTACTCATATATCAGTCGAAAATAACTTAGTGGTAGTATGCTGGTGCAGCGTAAGTAAGAGGAGCAGCTACTTTGGCAACAACTGGAGCTACAGCTTTGACTGCTACTTGAGCTGGTTCCTTGTGGACGACAGCGTTGAAACCGTTGTGGTCATCAGCGGTGTATTCGACGATACGCCTGGTGCCATCGGATTCAACGAGGGAGTAGCTTCCGTGCACAACACCGTTGTCGTTGGTTTCCTGCTGGGTTTTGCTGTCTCCGGTGTGGGGGTCGTTCACTGCATATCCGAAGTTGTAGTTGGCTGGGGCTTCGGCAACGATGGTCTTGGTAATTGGGGCGGCATAGGCGAATGGGGCTGCCACTTTGTATGCTGGTGCGGCGTAGGAGACAGGGGAAGCTACCTTGTAAGCTGGAGCAGCGTAAGAAACAGCTGGGGCAGAGTAAGAGTAGGCTGGGGCAGAGTATGCTACGGCTGGGTCGGCTACTTTGGCGTATGCTGGGGCAGCGGCATAGGTTGCGACTGGAGCTGACACGCTGGAGTATGAGACAGCTGGGGCAGCAGAGTATGCTACTTTAGCTACTGCTGGGGTAGCATAGGTCAAAGGAGCGGCGTATCTTGAGAGGACTCCAGCACGGGCGACTGCGATGAAAGCAGCGAAAGCTACGAACTGTAAACAAAATAGTTCCAGATAGAAAACATGCTATGAAATACGTTTCTGGTTGATTGTCATTACTATTGCATAGAAAATCGCTATTTTCTGGAGCTGGAAAATAATCAACATTGGGATAAAATCTCCTTAATACTGATAGTATTTCGAAAATAGATATGAATTTATTATGCCTACACAGAAATGAAGTTCATCTGGTTTGTAGGGCTATGCAGAAGCAAATAATACAAGTAGTGATCGATCTTCATTCCATTAATTGGGGTGATCGAGTTATTTTTAAGATGATGTAAACTGAAACTAGGCAAAATACCCGAAAATCTATTATAACTTACTTTGAATGCCATGTTCGTCCGCTGGTTGAGTGAACTTCGTGACAATTTTCGATTCGCCTTCTTTATATATCGAACTATCGTTTCCACTTTTGGTTATCTGATTTGACACGTTGTACTTTCACTGATTAAATCAGAGCAAAGCGTTGCGTATTGTGTTATAACACTGACATTGACCTAGTAGTTTTGCCGGACGAAATATTCTAAAAATGTTAAATCCAACCGTTAGTACCGAGCACGATATTTCAAGGATCTCAAATTTCGATAGACTTGAGACATCAATGTAATTCCGTTCGAGTTTCGTCATAGTGACACAAGCATGAAATGGAATAGAAATAAAGAAAGACAAACTCATCAGCTACCCAAATTGAATACACTACTATTTCAACTATCAACACATATGGAGAATATTGAATTTAACTAGACGATACTTGACAAAAATCCATATTGAACACAAAATACTATGGTTTTCTTTTTGGATTCCTACTAACAATGGTTTAAGGAAACCATGACAGGTGTTTCGTTATGAACCTATTGTAAGTGAGATTCGTGGAGATAACTGTGATATTTTGTATCCAACATGGAGATAAAGCTAATTTCCAGCATGATATCGAAGTATAACTGTTGTACTGTTTGAAAGGCATTATTTTGTGGTGGATGGATTCTTTCTTCTACCTTTTTTGGGTTCTTAACCTACCACAATCTGAAAAAAAAAATTAATATTGAATCTATACAAGTGTAGAAAGGCATATTTTCAATCTACCCCGAGATGTTGCTGCGATAATTCAAAAAAAGTGCCTTCTGAATGAAACCAAGGGCGTAGACAGGATTTTGTTCAGGAGGGGACAGGAAAGGAAAAACTAATAATGAGTATGATAAAAATGTTTATTAAATGAAAAAATATATAAATTTTTAATGTACTAATAATAACCGGGGAGGTTCTTCGCAAAACCGTTTCAAAACTTTACTTTCAATGACGTCCCTATTTTCTTGAACCATTTTTGTATGTACCCTCAGCATACACAAACCCGTTAGAGGTCTGTGGTTTATTGTCGAGCTTTTCTATATCATTTTCACTTTCACTAGTAGTATCTTCTTTTTTTCTCTTCAAAGTTGCTGAAAAATACCCAACCAATTTTAAAATAAATGATGATCAACAAATCGCTGACGGATTCTGGCATGTGCCGTAAATTCAAATGTAATAAATAATTTAACAAAAGATTGAGTATATTTGTTGTTTCACAATCGCTTCTTAGTAATAAAAATTAATAATAGGAGGAACAGAAATGTATACTACTAACATACCTACATAGATACTGTATGTGCAACTATTCAAAAAAATCGTTAACATTGGGTTACACATATGAATTACTTAAAATTTCTTATATCCATTTTTATTTATATGAAAAACAAGCATTATCTGAGTTAAATTGGGCGATGTCACAATAGTTACACAATAAACATCTATTGTTTCTGTACACAATAGAGATGCGTTCGAGTTTCGAGACTATCAAAGAAACATATATTGAATTTCATAGATAAATTAATTCTGCTGAACACACAGAACAGGAATCAAAGAGAATATAACAGGAACTGCTGAATTTACTAGAGAGTTGAAGTGCTGCCATTAACGTTAACGTAAACGTACAAATTGACAGCTACGCATGCGTAGTTTTGCCTTGTTTACGTTTACGTCGAGAACTTGCTTACGGGCCTACGGTATCTTGCGGGCTCTCACGGATACGTTAAAGATCAACGTACGTAATCCGAAAAATATACGAATCACACCAACGAGTTGCGAATCCCCGAATTTTGAAACTTCATTTGGTGAGGGAGGTATATGGCCATTATTCCCATCAAGACCTGAAGAGATGGATTCTAATTCAGATCAACATAGTCGAAATAACAGGAAAAAGTGTCAGCATTTGAAATTTGGCGAAGAAACATTCAGCTTAGGCTGAATAGTCAGTGACTGAGAATGCAGTTTCTTGAATATTCCAGATTCAAGTACCCACTGTTTCCATGAGTAGTAATCAAGTTTCATTATCTCGAAAGTGAAATTCAATATGAACAGTAAAATATTTATTTGTATTTGATTATGATTTCCAGAAACTATACAAAAACCCAATTACATTGTTTGGCTAAGAGCCAATTGCAGATTCCCAAACAGGTCTATTCTGCGGTGGCCTACTGATCCTGTATATTTATATTCTATAGCAGTTGTTGATTATTTTCAATATCCATTGCAATATTCAATATTGGAAGTTATTCAAGATTCACCGGAATAATAGACCTGAATATAATGATATGGAAAATCCATACAGTTTAAGTAGAATTAGATTACCTGAATTGTTTATCTCTGTCATTTCGATTATGTGACTTGATTGAAGAATTGTGTACTTGGTGGTTGTTTATAGTGGTAGTATTGAATGATATAAAATCAAACAATGTCTGACTCCGAGTAATCCTTGCCGGAATACATGGGAGCAGCCAAAGCGGTGTCAGAAAAATTATTGCCTGCTGAGTTGCAGAAAATTTACGGAACCGCGTATTCAAGATTCATGGAAGGGGGAAGGAGAAGTCATGCAGTTCTTTCTCGGCGACGGAGTTATTGGCTCATTTTTCAGAATCGGCGCAGCAACAAAAGCCATCAATAGTGTGGTCGAATTATTCAATAATTGAAAGAATGTTATACCCCAATAATAACTTTTGTATAATGTTCAATACATAGTTTTGCGGACGACAGTACTCTTCATACCAGTTTCTCTTCCAGAGTCCCCATACCAGCTCGAGAAACAAAACTTCAAAGAAACATTCACGTCAATAAAATTAACGACGACTTCGCAAAAATAATAGAATGGGGTAACATGAACTTGGTGGAATTTAATGCTACGAAAACCCAGGCATGTGTCTTCTCGAAAAAAGCCGATATATCATCATCATCAAATATTCAGATGCCAGGAGTAACTGTTCCTACGAAATCAAGTATCTCGATGCTAGGAATTACGATCAGTGATGATCTCTCAGGGGAAAACCATGTGAGATCGATCGCTAAAAGTGCTTCCCAGAAACTTGCATTTCCATTTGGTGCGAAGGAATACTTCACTTCTCGTCAGCTTCTAATGATCTACAAGGCTCAGATACGACCTGTCATGGAATACAGTTCTCATGTGTGGAGTTCGGCACCGGCACCAAAACATTCATTGAGGCTTCTCGATTCTATTCAGAGGAAGGCAATTCAACTTGTTAGTGATTCTTCGCTCACAGACCCGCTCTCTTCCTTGGAACATCGTAAAAGGGTCGGAGACTTGTCTCTCTTCTATTGATACTTTCACGGTCGGTGCTCTTCCGAATTGTTAACAATCTTCTCCCCCTTGGCCATATCTACACGGATGACTCGACGAGTACAGAATTCCCACCCTTCTGCTGTGAATTTGGAAACCCGTCGAACCTCTTTTGCTCAGGGATCTTTTTTCAATATAACAGCTGAGCTATGGAACCCCTTGCCAAAAGAGGTTTTTCCTGAGGCTTACAAATTTCAGAAATTCTAAATAAATGTTAATTCGTTTCTCCTGTCCCTTGATTCACGAGGTGTTCTTTGAACATTAGAGGGCTTCCCTTTCGTGTGAATCTGCATATAAAAAAAAAGATATATTCCAAAATTCATCTATATATCTATCCGGGAAAAAAGTGAATAGTTTTCCCGGAGAAAAAAGTTATTTCATAAAAAATGATGTTTTTTTTGCCTGTCAACAGAGATAAAATGTCAATTTTTTTTCTTCCCAAAAAAAATTAGAAGAATGAAAACGGAAAATTTGAAAATCTGAACAAATCACGCTGAACGTCGCCTGGTCGAGTTATTTTAATAGAAACCATTCATGAATTGTGGACCACTGGTAGGTCAACTGAAACCTACTTCGAAATGTATTCATTGCGGCCATTAGTCGTTATTATTCTAACCATTTCGGGACCTCTCTCCTCCTTTCCTCTCATATCACATTTCTGGATGGAGATGAGATGAGAAACCAATGTGAAGAAAAACGAGAACACATGAAATATTTTTCGTTCCAGGTGTTTTCCAGAATAATGTCGATCTATCTTGAATGATTTTCTTCAACAAAGAGGATCGGTGGGAAATTGAGTGCCACCGTTCATTTTCCAGAAGACGGATTGGAGTAACTATGCGGCAATCAATACCTACAACGTCGCCATAATCTTTATGCAGTCTTCAATGTAATGACAGCGGGAGTACAAATAGCGACTGCTACACGGCTTACTGTCGACACCCTGTGCAGTTGATACCTTTGAATATGTATTATGATAATCTTCCATATTATATCGATCCCAATGACTTGCAAACCACTCATCGAATACGATTCGATCAACACAAACAATATTGTTCTGACCACAAAAAAACTAGTTTTTCAAGAAGAATATTTCGAAAATAATCTCCAGGACCCTGGAAAATATATGGATAATCGGAATGAGGCTCTTTTCATAGTGGAAGCCGACGAATGAGGATGCGAAAGTGAGATGATAGCAAAAATCAAGTAGAGTTCAGTGCCCACAAATCCCAAGTTTTGGAATTTGGAATCACAATTCAATCCTTGCATATAGAATGAAATACCTACACATCGAAAATTACAGAAACCCACCGGCAGAAATTGTGAGTTTCTTTAAACTCCTTTTTTCGACGTCTGAAATTATCTCGAGGTTCATTGGAAAAATCAGGTTCACAGTATATTGTTACGATAAATCCTTGGAGTTCGTTGATTAAAACTCCAAACAAAACTTCACTACTTTTATTGCAACTTTCTATCACAACACAATACAATCGCTTAAATTACTCCGCCAACTTTCCAATGCTCAGTACCAAAACTCTCTGTACTGAAAACTCTCTCTAATACAAGCTCTGCTTCGCGAATAAACTCTGCTCTACGTAGCTCTCAATAACTCTCGCCACTTAGCTCTGAATAAAACTGTCTCCGCTGCGATGTCCCGCTGCTTATATACCTGCGTACGCTTATGGAGAATCTTCACGAAGGGCCTCGATGATGTCTATCGGATTCTCCACGGCAGTTAACAGTTCCTGGAAGTGACGTTCGCTACGACGCGACCCGGCGCAGGGCCGGCGCTAGGAGATTCGTAACATTATGAATGTGAACGTTTTGCTACCATATGTCTCTATCAAGTTCATGTGTTTATTTGTTTTTTAAATCTAACAAAAGATGTTCAAAAATGAATATATGTATTGGTCAGTGCGAAAAATAGTGTTTGAATATTCAATATTCAGAATCGACTTCTACAAGCATTATAGCGGAGAACAAAACAAAAATGGGAACATTCAAAACATTTTAGAACAAACCTTCACAGACCATATCAGGTCTGATTTGAGTTCGAACTCGCAGAGAAGTACCCGTCAGTCGAATAGAAGGCTTCATTTACGACTAATACATAATGTAAGTATTTTACTTATGGTTTCTGTAGTATGATGCCATATATTATTCCCTTAGGAAATAATGGCAAAGGATTAAGAGTCTTCATCTCCTCTTGTAGTCCTATCGCAAAATTTCTCGAATTGAATATTATGATAAATGAATTAGTCGTAAATAAAGTAGAGCATTCTACTAGCAATAATAACTATTATTATTGACTAATATTATTTATCAGAAGCTTCAGTGTGAGATTTTTAATATTTTCAGGCAATTATTGAACACCTTGATTACTATTAATTCAGAACTGTATTCTGTTGTAGAGCGTCTGTGTGAGGGTCTTTTAAGTAGACTACTCCTAGTATTATAATTACTACAATTTGGTGTCCTGAAGGAGTTCAGATATTTGATTTGATTCAACAAGCAGTAGAAATTGATAAATGTATTCTGAGGCAAACGTTAGGAAAACCAGTTCTATGAATAACTGTTCAGAGCTACTTCTTCTGCTAACACCAGCAATGCATCAAGAGCCCTTTTTTGAAGCACAAAAACTCTCCCAGACTAGTAAGCCGTATGAATGTGTTCGTGCATGATAATAGGTGATCAGAATAGAACGTGGATGTGAAACTCTTAAAAATTATTTGATAGAAAATTATAGATGAGCTGATTTTCTACGTATCAGAATTGTCTCAAACCATTTATTTCAGGGAGAGAAGAGAACAGTGCAATAAATCCAAAACAGTCTTTATTTGAAATAATTTACTCATACATGCAGGTCAACAATCAGTCCAAAATAACTTAGTGGTAGTATGCTGGTGCAGCATAGGCATGGGAAACTGGGGCAGCATAAGCGACAGGGGCAGCTACTTTGGCAACGACTGGAGCTACAGCTTTGACTGCCACTTGAGCTGGTTCCTTGTGGACGACAGCGTTGAAGCCGTTGTGGTCATCAGCGGTGTATTCGACGATACGCCTGGTGCCGTCAGATTCAACGAGGGAGTAGCTTCCGTGAACAACACCGTTGTCGTTGGTTTCCTGCTGGGTTTTGCTGTCTCCGGTGTGGGGGTCATTCACTGCGTATCCGAAGTTGTAGTTGGCTGGAGCTTCGGCAACGATGGTCTTGGTGATTGGGGCGGCGTAGGCAACAGGGGCGGCTACTTTGTAGGCTGGGGCGGCGTAGGAAAGAGCTGGGGCAGCGTGGGAGTATACTGGGGAGGAGTATGCTAGTGCTGGGGCGGCTACTTTGGCGTATGCTGGGGCAGCGGCGTAGGTTGCGACTGGAGCTGACACGCTGGAGTATGAGACAGCTGGTGCAGCAGAGTATGCTACTTTAGCTAAAGCTGGGGTAGCGTAGCTCAAAGGGGCGGCGTATCCTGAAAGGACTCCAGCACGGGCTACAGCGATCAGAGCAGTGAAAGCTACGAACTGGAAAAACAAAACAATTTTTATTGGTTATTCCAACAGGACCTGTTTCAAGAATCTTTCATTCGGTTCATTCAATTGAATTTGAGTTTAAATGGAAATTTTATATAGACAAAGATCATTCGAAAGGAATGAAGATTTAATAAATTGGTAGATAAATTTTTAATATATTCCAGAGCAGTTAGTTCCTCAATTTCAGCAAGGAGAATGTCATTACAGGTTGGCCTGTATGGAGGTAGCTAATTATATAATATAGATTCGATTTGATCAATTTTGCGAGAGAATATTTGTTGATCATTTTTGGAGAGGAAGCAAAATAAGTTTTTGTGATACTGATTTTTCTAAATGATGATGCAAAAAAAAGAATCTTCACCAAATACATTGACCTTTCTCCTCCAGCACACGATCCAATTCTCACAAATAAGCAAATTTTCGATAATAAGGAAGATCCTTACACATCCCCATTTTGCGTTTTTCTGGCGATTTTCATTTATTTCGTCAAAAATCTAAGCACATTTCTCTTGGAGGGATCTATCAACATTTGCAAATTGGCGTATGCAATCAAGCAATGGAAATTTAAATGCATCTGTGAGAAAAACCAAACAGATAACATGAATTGATTTGAAATATTTGACAATTATGAAGATTGTCAAAAAGATATATTTGCATTAGAACAGAATTTGCGTATAATTTTTGAGAACGGAAACGAATTCAGTTTCCGAGATGATAAGTATGTTTATATATATATATATATATATATATATATATATATATATATATATATATATATATTATAATTTGAATTATACGAGAAGTTGCTGACTAACTGGACTTGTTCTATCTAGAAAGAACTGTTTTTCAATAGACGCAGCAACTTTTCGAGGTAGATTGAAAATCTGCCCTTCTACACTTGTATAGATTTCAATATTGATTCTTATTTTTTCAGATTGGGGTGGGTTAGAAACCCAGAAAACTACGGAACAAATGTTGATCTACTGCAAAATGATGACGTTCGAACAGTTCTTATGAATTAATAATTTCACATGAAATATGCAAAATTCGGATGCATGTTTATCCTATCTGCAACTACATCAAACCCTAAAAAACTCACTTTGAATGCCATGTTTGCCAGCTTTTCGAACGAACCTTGTGACGATTTTGAGTGGCTGCAGGTTTTTATATGCATGGACTCCTTCGATTTTGCTTGTCTGATTTGTGGAGAATGTACTTTCACTGTACAAATCGGAGCAAATCGTTACGTATTGTCTCATGACACTGACATTGACCTAGTGATCGTTCCGACGTAACGATTCTGTAAATGTTCTAATCGGTCTTCAATGAAGCACGTACTCTTCAGGTTGTGACTTCGTCATGAATGGGAAGAGTACCGTTGACAAGCAATGGCTCGATTATTCAGAACAGATCCGTGACATGGAATTGAGACATTTATTCAACATTGAAAGTAGAAAATACATCGGAATAAATATATAATTGAAAATGATGAAAACGAATCAGAAGCTTTCTATTCAGAGAGAAGAAAAAAATACGCCTCATCACTTAGAAATTGGTGATACGCCAAACTTTTCGTAGGAATACCACGTTCTTGCAAGAGGGTGTCGGCAGTGAGCCGTGTAGTGACCACTATTTGCTGTTTCATTGTGACTGGAGAATGCGTGGAAGTTTGATCATTAAAGAGCTCTTTTGTACATACAGATCCACATGAAAGGGAAGCCCTGTAAGTTTAAAGAACATCGCGTGAATCAAGCGACAGGAGATACGAATCAACATCAATTTTAAATGTCTGAAGTTATTACGCCTCAGGAAAAACCACGTTCGATAAGGAATCCAAAAATTCAGCTGGTCTATTGGAAGAAGATCCCTGAGCAAGATAAGGTTCGACAGGTCTCCAAGCTCACAACAAAGGGGTGGGAATTCCGCCCTCGTCGGATCATTCGTATTAATACTGCCGAGGGTGAAACGATTGAAGACAATTCGAAAAAGCCCCTACCGTGAAAATATCTATAGCAGAGAGATAAGTCTCGGACCCTTCTACGATGTTTCAACGAAGTGAGCGAGTCCGTGAGCGAAGAATCATCAACAAGACGGATTGTCTTTCTCTGAAAAAAATCAAGAGATTCAGTGGATGTTTGAGAGCTATATTACGAGGTATAAGTGCCTTGTAAATCATTAGAAGCTGACAAGAAGTGAAGTACTTCTTCGCATGAAATAAAACTCCAAGCTTCTGGGAAGCAACTTTAGCATCGATCTCACATGGTTTTCCATAAGAGATTATTGTTGATCGTAATTCCTAGCTTCGAGGTACTTGACTTTGTAAGAATAGTTACTCCTGACATCTGAATGTAAGATGAAGATTTATGGGCTTTCTTCGAGAAGAGACATGCCTAGGTTTGCCCAGCATTGAATTCCACCAAGTTGATGTTACCTCATTCTATCATTTCCGTCAAGTCATCGTTAATACTATCAACTGCTCATTTTCAGACCTTCTACAGAAAAACAGTGGTGGCAGGTAATTTATCTATAAACCCATATACTCGGAAACATATCGATAACGTTCTTGTGTACTTCTTAGCACTTGAAACATTAGTTCCACATGCTCATTCAACGTTTTGTCTCGAATAAAATAATCCAAACAATGAGATAATTGACGTTGGCCATTCATTTATGAAATAGAGAGAAAGGTCCTAAAAGGGATGAAAGAATACTGAACAATTTGCGGTTATAATTGCACGAGTGCATAAAAATTACCCATAATTTTGCAAGAAAGCGTGATATCTAAAAATTGCAAGTTTATTTTCATATTTTGGCGAAAGTGCCTGAGTCCGAAGAACGAAGGCTCTTTCACAAAATATGAAAGTAACCAAATGCAATTTGTATGAGATCGCTTGAATGCAAAATTATCTGTTCATTTTTATGTACGAATGTAATTCATTGGAATATTTCACGAATGAAGAAATTCTCAAGGAAATGTTATTTTTTGTTCATTTATACTTTCCTCCATAGATTGTATGGAGTACTCACCTGAACGCGAAATGTTTTTCTATTTTTGAAATCTATCTGACATTTATTTGTGTTGTTTACTGACGTCTAGAAATACGGTTTCAAATGTGTTGTTATGGTGACTTGATACAATGCAATTACCGCTGTAAGTTTTCGATAATTGCATTGCTTCTTATGGGACATTTTATATAAGAGAAAATATTCATAATATGTACATTCCAATGTCGATTCAAGATGGCCGTCACATTTGTAAAATATCATGAAGTTAGCCATTTTCAGGTTCCTTGACAGCGATTCTCGAGCCTTATCGGTGTCATTCAAGTTTGCATGGATTTCTATCAAAGAATATTTTGGATTTTCTGTGGCTCGATTGAAATCTTCTTATTTTTTCTATGAACAGAAAGCCACTAATTTATTTTAATTGTTCTGAAATTGTTCGTTATCGTTAACCAGCTGACGAACGTCAACCCTCAGAAGTCGAAACTTGTGCGAGCAATGGATCAACGAGGCCTTACCTTTTAACGTGCGATTACCCAGCACGGTGGCTTGGCGAGGATTCGAACCCCGGCCTTCCGCTTGACAAGGCAGATATGCTTTTAGTTATACATTTATTTCTAATCTGTTTATTGTAGTCTCTACTTTTGATATTCAATGAAAATTATCATCTTTGAAAAAATTGAGACATTTGTTTTACTGCGTTTGTTGAAGAAAGTGACTTCCTGAAATAACTACTTCCTTGCCTTTTGGGGTGCGGCGAGTATTGAATCGCGGAAAAGTCACTTTTCTTGCTCAATTTGTATATCAAGCACACTATACTTGAACTTGAATCAAATAGAGTGATTATGATGAAATTGAGCCAACCAAAAAGATTTGTTTTATTCAGAGAATGCTATTCGATGAGCTCCTCAGTGGACATATAAGCGTAAGTAAATTATGACTTTTTCTCACTAGAAACACCAAACATTAGAAAAAACAAGTCGATTTTGTGAAAACATATTTTGGTGTCATTCATTCACAAAGTGACTCGAGTGGAATATTGAGTAATGATATGCAAGAACACCAAAATGTATGAGAAGAGAATGAGGTTTTGAGAAAATATTTTATTTATACGCCACAACTATGTTCCATCAAAACACGAACAGAATTATTAGCAACATAGATATTTCGAGATTTTTTTTTGCTTTTTCTCATCCAAACCAATGCAAAAAAGGTATAAAATTTTTATGAAAGAAATAACTTCAGAAAATTCTTGAATACTATGTGTTAAATATGTGTTATATCATTCTCAGATATTATACAATACGCAAAGAAGAATGAGGTTATCCGAAAAATCATATTTTCCAAGCCATAACACAGAACAGCTCTATCTCAAAACAATACTATACATTGCATGCCTTCAATTTCATTTTTTTACCTAATGTTTTGCAGTAAATCCCCAATTTCATTTCCTCACCTAATGAAACAATAAATTCATTGTGTGACACTTGCAAAATGAATCAGCCCCCAGATTCTATTTCACGAATTCGATTGTCGAGTAGCTCAGACTGTTACTGTAGCATGCGCTGTACCGAAAATATACGCATATTCTAAACAATTCGATAATTGAATTCGTGAAATAGAATCTGGGCTCAGGTCTCCTATAGAATGTCAAATTTCAAGCAATGACAGCTCTATTCACTCATTTAATCGTTGTTGAATGGAAATTTTGAATGACCGTGAATTTGACGATCATGTCATTTGTTAAATCATTTTGCTATTATCTGTTATAGCCGTAGAAAAAGTATAATGCATAACAGGCACGGAATGCTAATTTTTCACCCGTATGATTCACAGCATTCGCCTACAGCTGATGGTGCAAACTCCATACTCGTGGGACATGAATATCATTTCTTGCTCGTTATTCAATATACGACAGTACTCTTCATACCAATTTCTCTTTCAGAGTCCCCATACCAGCTCGAGAAACAAAAATTCAAAGAAACATTCACGTCAATAAAATTAACGACGACTTGGTACAAAAAATAGAATGGGGTAACATGAACTTGGGCATGTCCCTTCTGAAAAAAATCCGATCTATCATCATCAAATGTTCAGATGTTAGGAGTAACTATTCCTACGAGATCAAGTATTTCGATCAGTGATAATCTCTCATGGGAAAACCATCGATCGCTAAAAGTGCTTCCCAGAAACTTGGATTTCTATTTCGTGCGAAGAAATACTTCAGTCCTCGTCAGCTTCTAATAATCTTCAAGGCTCAGATACGACCTGTCATGGAATACAGTTCCCAGTTGTGGAGTTCGGCACCAAAATATTCATTGAGGCTTCTCGATTCTATCCAGAGAAAGGCAATTCGTCTTGTTGGTGATTCTTCGCTCACAGACTCTCTCACTTCATTGGAACATCGTAGAAGGGTCGGAGACTTGTCTCTCTTCTACAGATATTTTGACGGTCGGTACTTTTCTGAATTGTTATCTATCGTTCCGCCCTTGGTAATATCTACACGGATGTCTCGAAGAGTACAGAATCCCCACCCCTTTGCTGTGAATTCGGGAACCTGTCGAACCTCTCTTGCTCAGGGATCTTTTTTCAATAGAACAGCTGAGCTTCGGAACTCCTTGCCGAAAGAGATTTTTCCTGAGGCTTACAAACTTCAGAAATTCAAAGTAAATGTTAATTCCCATTTCCTGTCTCTTGATTCACGCGGTGTTCTTTGAACATTACAGGGCTTCCCTTTTGTTTGAATCTGCATATAAATAAAATACGAATTGATCGATAATTATTATTTACCCTATTGAAGTTTACCGTATTGGGTGATTTTCGCCAGGCAGTTTACGAAAACGCTGCACTTCCACAGTACACGGCCGAAGAAGCTTTTGTATAGTGAAACACGTGCAGCGGTTTTGTAAACTGTCCAGTGAGAATCACTCATTTAATTACGTAATCATGGATTTCCATCACTTACTCGATAATTATTGAAGTCTTCAATTATTTCACGATCCAAACATTTCAATAGATTCATAGTTGCAGAGGATGGATGGGTCTTTCATAGGTGAATCATATCTGTTTCACTGTTACATTCCAGTCCACGATCGAAGGCAAAATAGCTCAATTTCTGGTCACCAATCTGTCGAAGATATGTTGAATAATGCGAGTGAGCATGCTGAATCTCTTCTCTTGCGTACGATTGAGTATAATTCCTTGTATCGAAAAAATCCGAGTAACTTCATTTTCATCACTTCAGTCACTTCCAACACGAACTAATTCAACACTACATATATGTGTATTGTATTACAAGAACAACAGATGCTTATTCAAACAGAACCATGTCGATGAAATATTCTTTATTGCAACTTAAAACCTAGAGAACAAATAAATAGTAACGGCATATATTCACAACAAAAATGGCAATCTGTTACCACTTAGTGGTAGTAGGAGTGGGGAGCTTGCGCTACTGGAGCAGACACACTGGAGTAAGATACAGCTGGGGCAGCAGAGTAACCCACTTTACCTACAGCTGGAACAGCAGAGTATGCCAGTTTCTCTACAGCTTGGGCAGCATAGGTAGCAACAGGTGCAGCGTAAGACACTGGGGCGGCAACTTTAGCATATACTGGTGCTGCTACTTTGGCGTACACTGGAGCTACGGCTTTAACTGGCACGGAAGATTCTTCTCTGCGAACAACAGCGTTGAAGCCACTGTGAGGATCGACGGTGTACTCTACAATGCGTTTGGAACCGTCAGCTTCAATGAGGGAGTAGCTGCCCTTAACTACGTCTCCTTCACGGGTTTCTTGGTGGCTCTTGACATCTCCGGTGTGGGGATCATTGACACCATATCCGAATTCGTAGTGAGCTGGGGCGTATTCTTCAGCGACAACTTTCTTGACTATCGGGGCGTAGGCTACTGGGGCAGCTACTTTGTATGCGGGGGCTGAGTACACTGGAGCAGCAACTTTGGCGTAGACAGGAGAAGAGACGTGAGAAGCAACTGGAGCTGAGACGCTGGAGTAGGAGACTGAGGAAGCATCAGAGTAGGCTGGGTGGGAATCGTATCCGATGACTCCAGCCTGGGCAACAGCAACCAAGGCGCAAAGGGCGACGTACTACAATAAAACAGAAATGTATTTATGACAGTAATCTACATATTAATGTTCTGAACATCCCTCATCTGACTCTTCCTGATATTTTCGCCCTCAGTTCAAATGAGAAAGAGTATTTGAAGAAAAATTTTATTCCACCTGGTGTTTCAACATAAATCCTTCTGAATTGATACCTAATTATCAAACACTAAAACATCAGTTCTTCACTGTATGAGTGTTCAAAAAACCACATGTGGGTCACGCATTCATAATATTACCAAATTATGACTACACTTACTTTGAATGCCATAATTGAAGTCTCTGTATCAACTTTCAGTGAACCAATCGATCTACTGCTTTGACTTTCTTGGCAGCTTTTATATATCATACCACAATTGTGGGAGTGGTAATGATTGGAAACTCATTAAAACACTTTTACCATATCTATTTTCCCATACTTTAGGCATGTTAGATAATTTGACCTAACATTGAACTAGAAATTCAGAACTGTCCCTAATCAAAATTGAAAGAACCTACTTTCTAAGGGTAGTGCAAGTCTTACACAAAAACATTCCTTCAACAAGTGAATGTAAATGATCGGATTCAGTTATTGAATTTAATTCAGATGAAATCGCAATAGCAATGGTCGAGTTTTGAGTAACATTCGTCAAATTTGAGCGAAACATCATTGGAAGTAATAAAGGATATGTATGACCAGTCATACTTATACGAATAATTTTATTTTGTTTAACAATGTTCTCTACTGTTGAAAAGTGGTTCGGAATTACATTGATGATTTTTATCATGCATTGCTCCCAACCATAGTCGACTGATACGGGAGGTAATAGAGATCAACAAACACACGGATAATTTCAACAGAAAGGAAAAAGCTGTGAACCTCAATGGAATCCCATTTTAAGAAGATCAAAACTAACAAATACCATGACGATGCAGAAAAACTCAAAGTCGTCTCCACAATTTAATATTCAAAGGATGTCAGGACGGTGATTCAGTACATGTTTCGAACCTACATAGTTTCATCATCAGCTGAATTAACATTTAATTATGGAGATGAAAAAATTCAATTGGGAAAAAAAGGTCACATGGTGAAATTCAGATAGGCATTAGAAAAAAATTACATTGAAACGAATAACGAAAATTTTGTGATTATTCGTTTCAATATAAATTTTTATTAATGTCTATATAAATTTCACCATGTGACCTTTTTTTCCAATTGAATTTTTTCATCTCCATAATTGAATGTTAATTCAGCTGATGATGAACCTATGTAGGTTCGAAACATGTAGTGAATCACCGTCCTGACATCCTTTAAATATTAAATTGTGGAGACGACTTAGACTTTTTCTGCATCGTAAATCTTACACTCCACTTTGAGATAGAATGGACTTCTACCACAGGTTAAATACCATGACGGCAGGTAGTGCCACAATTGATGCTGATGATACTTCTTGGAATCCAGTAATTACGGCAATTGATAGTATTGAAAATTCTCCGAATCCAGAAGAAGGTATTATCACTCCAGGCTATCCGATTCCACATAAATACGCTTTACGAAATCGTAATATCTAGTCACCGGAGTCCAACTCAAGATGTATGAGCGTCCGAAGAAGCTAGCTAGTCGCGCCAGCGAAAAGTCAAGAAGAAATTCCAGAAAACGACGGTGTTCGAACCCGAACCAAAGTAGTGATACTGAAAACCATGGCCGCGAAAGCCTCAACCATTTTGTCAGTTTGGTTTCATTGGAAATTATTTCAACTTCCATTCCAGAACGAGTTAAAATTTTCAACTGTCGTTTTGAAAAAAAAGTTCTGCTAGACTTACTGCTCGCTTGTTCGAGAATATTCATCAATATAAAATGTTTCGTAGATTGCCAATTTAGTTTGTCTATGACTGATTCGTCTGTGATGTGGAATACCAACCGCAGAACCTCATCAGAATGAAATTTCAGAAATAAATTTCAACAAAATCATTAATATTTCATGGAACAAATAGATCACATTTTTAACTCTTGTTGGAGTAATGTTCCAATAAATCTCAATTCAGTGACTTGTTCACTTCTTTTACAAGAAACCGTTACAACAATTATTGAAACCTACCACTGATTTCAAATGTTTTGATTCCTTATGCAGAAAATTTATTGGTATTTTTCATCAATAATAAAATCATTGGGTTAATGTTCTTGAAGCCGATTTCGCATAAATTCTTCAAGTACATTTCAATAAATAGGGTATCATTAGAAAGATTTCACTTTCCTTTTGAAATTTCAGGGTTGTGACACCTCTTCGCTAGGGGGTTTGAAGCATATGTTGAAGAATATGCCAAAAATGTGCCTCCCTCACTATCTAACTTGACGTGTTCGAGCATTTTCGCTTTAAATTACAAACCAAAGACCATTCTCCATGTTTATGAAAATAGATGATATCTACATCGTCTCCCACCAAATGTGTTAGAAACAATCAATAATGCCAAAGGGATATCGATGAATACATAATTCTATCTAAAATTCTATGAAACTTGGGAGTTACCCAATAGAATAGTATTCGTGAAGTTTTGACTAGATATAATTGAATTGTTGTTCTAAAATTGTTCGTTTTCGTTTACCAGCTGACGAACGTCAACCCTCAGAAGTCGAAACTTGTGAGATCAATGGATCAACGAGGCCTTACCTTTTAACGTGCGATTACCCAGCACGGTGGCTTGGCGAGGATTCGAACCCCGGCCTTCCGCCGGGGTTCTATCACATGAAGCTCGAAATGGCACATTCCCTCTCTTGGTTTACGACTGTTTGAACAAAGCCACATTCTTAGCAAATCGCTATATATCAAGTATCAGTCTTGCATTGGGAAAACAGCTTCTGTTTCTAAACGGTTCATATTTTTATTTTCTACATGGCAGTTTTTTCAATAGAAAAATGTGCACAATGGATGATTAAGGGTGTGTATTTTTCCGCAGAAATATGTAATAAAAATCCCATTTTTCACCCAAAAATTAGCCCCTATCCCCGAAACTAATTAGAAGCGCCGAAAGTTTCCTCTGGATTTTTGTTCAGGAGGTCAAAATACATAAGTTCCTGCAAAACTTTTTTTATCTCAGTGTGTCCGATAAACGGAATTTAACCCTTCTTTAGAATTATTGCCAAAGAAATCAAGAGAAAAGTAAGTTTTATGGACTATCGGGAATATACAATTTGATTTCAATCATTTCCTTACAGTGGGTAATCTATTCTCAACTTTCTCTTCAAGAGATTGTTCCTGGAATATCAAAATTCCCTAGCCATCTGCGGAAAACATATTCATTGCTCCACAAGCACTTTATGTAATAAGTCCCAGGTTCTAATTAAAACAGAAAAATGTAGATAGTGGAATTTTTTTATTGCATCTTAAAACCTAGAGAACAAATAAATAGTAACGGCATATATTCACAACAAAAATGGAAATCTATTACCACTTAGTGGAGTAGGAGGGGGCAGCCTGAGCTACTGGAGCAGACACACTGGAGTAGGACACAGCTGGGGCAGCAGAGTAACCCACTTTAGCCACAGCTGGAACAGCAGAGTATGCTAGTTTTTGTACAGCTGGAGCAGCATAGGCAGCAACAGGTGCAGAGTAAGACACTGGGGCGGCAACTTTAGCATATACTGGTGCTGCTACTTTGGCGTACACTGGAGCTACGGCTTTAACTGGCACGGAAGATTCTTCTCTGCGAACAACAGCGTTGAATCCACTGTGAGGATCGACGGTGTACTCTACAATGCGTTTGGAACCGTCAGCTTCGATGAGGGAGTAGCTGCCCTTAACTACGTCTCCTTCACGGGTTTCTTGGTGGCTCTTGACATCTCCAGTGTGGGGATCATTGACACCATATCCGAAGTCGTAGTGAGCTGGGGCGTATTCTTCCGCGACGACTTTCTTCACTACCGGGGAGTAGGCTAGTGGGGCAGCTACTTTGTATGCAGGAGCTGAGTACACTGGAGCAGCAACTTTGGCGTAGACAGGGGAAGAGACGCGAGAAGCAACTGGAGCTGAGACGCTGGAGTAGGAGACTGAAGGAGCATCAGAGTAGGCTGGGCGAGAATCGTATCCGATGACTCCAGCTTGGGCAACAGCCACTAGGGCACAGAGAGCTACAATCTGTAACAAAAATATTACAAGTTGTATTGAAGATAAATATAAAGAAATTCATCTAATTGGCAGCTTTTTCTCAAAACTTATCGATTTTTGATAACTCACTTTGAATGCCATGATTTATCCAAATGATTAATTTGCTTCTGTTGTTGGTTGAATGATAACTGTTGGTTTGATACCAGAGTTTATATATCATATAGGGATTGCTCTCGAAATTGTTGGTTACCAATCCATTTCATATACTTTCACTAATCTCACGTACCACTACATATTTGATATTAATTAATGTGACCTAACATTGAACTAGTAATACTGCTCGGCATATCGAAGGTAATGAGAAAAGTACGCTTTCCTATCGTGGTCAATACGATACGTAGATATAAGAATTTCTTTGCTGTTACACTTTTGAAAAACCATAATAGGTATGTGGTAACAAGGCTTCAGTCTACTCTTCGACTTGCTTTTGGAATTTTTAATTATACTCTTTGTGATTTCTAATTAGCATCAATTCCTGTTAGAATATGGTTGACAATATTACTTGTTGAGTGACATTTACTTGTAATTCTATTGTACATATGATAAATCGAAACTATTGAAACTCGAAATGAACAATTATGTCAATACTGATTCATAAAATGATATTAATTTCCTGTCATTCGTATATCACATTTCAATTGTTTTAATTTCTGTTATTTTTGTTCCATTCAAAGAAAACTGGCCGATGGAAGTCCAAGTTGAACATAATAATCATACACTTTCCTAACAGATTTTCACTTGTTTTGCCTTGCAATAGCTTTTTCAGAATATTTGCTATCAGGGTTCACTTTTACTTCGCATTATGATGATATCGATTAGGAATCATTTGCAGTCGAATAAAGGAGTAAAATCAGTTTTTGAGAAATCGAACTGAACTCTCCGATCAGAGGAACGAGTTTAAAATAGAATTCGGATTTCGAATTCTTCTTATTGAAAACCCTATATATCATTTCATGTGTGGACTACCTTTGAAAAGTAGTTTGCGAAATATATGTTCAACTGGTTATATACCAAGTGGTGTGATAGTTTCCCTAAAGCTATTGCAAAAAAAAATCAAATAATATATCTAGCAAAGATTTCATACTTTTCAATTGACATTGAGTCAAATTTGCATGCCTTCGTTCTACCGGACCCACTTGAGTATAATAAGGAGATTATAATATCATATCTTCATCAAAATCATATACCAAGTGGTGCGACAGTTTCCCTGAAGCTATTGCAGAAAAATCAAATAATATATCTAAAAAAGATTCCATACTTTTCAATTGATATTGAGTCAAATTTGCAAGCCTTCGTTCTACCGGGCCCATTAGAGTATAATAAGGAGATTATAATATTATATCCTCATCAAAATCAAAGGGTTGAGTTACTGAGGGTCATTTCTGGATATATAAATGTTTTAATGAAGTTTTCAGTTCCAGAAATCTCAGAAGATTGTTGGAAGCAATGAGTCTAAGCTCACGAAAAAAAAGGTATTTTTTCAGGCACAATGATTGTTACTGACCATCGGGAAAATTTAACCAACTCGACAGACATTACTCATGTTCGGTTAGTGTATTCCATGCTCCGAAAATGGTGAGAGTATTAGACTTCATATGATTATAATAATGTTTTTAATGCATCGACAGATAAAACAGAAATACAGGAGATATATAAGGACACATCAATCAATACAAGGGCAGCTATTGCTCTTTCTTCTAGTGGGTTATTGGCCAGCAAATGTAAAAATTGTGGCTTTTATTCATATCATTCAGGATTGTTGGTTGGAGTTTCTCTTGAGGATTTCAATGTGATTCTCAGAATGCGAAATGCAACAATACATACGAGAGCCAACGAGCATTATGCACACGTGAGATACGATAGAGAAGCATATATATGGGTGGATCAAAAACAAAACAAGGTGCAGGATGTGGCATTTTTTTCGGATCTCTGAAGACGAAGATAAGACAGTGAAACGTGCACTTTGCGACTGCCCCGTCTTCTCTCAAATCCGTAGATTCATTTTCAGGGACTACTGGCTGACACTAGCCGACGTCAAGGTAATCCCCCTTAGCTACGTCGTCGCCTACTTTAAATCTGCATGCCTGACGACGACTTGAATATGGGATATCCTATCTTTTTTTCGGGAGGATGAACAATGAACCTAATCAGGTCTGAGTGCTGGCTAAGCTTGTGTTCGCCACTAACTCATTTTCCAGATCCAGAACCACAGTCTTCGGATTCAGAATCGAAATCAGAAGATAAAATGTAATGAAATTACGTGCAGCAAGCCTAGGAACATGTATGTATGTGCAAGCAAGTATGGGTAATCAACTTGTGACTCTAGAATCTTCTGCAAAAATCCAATACCTAAATATGTCCGACGGTTATCGAGAGAATTGACTTGAAATCTAGAAAGTAAATAATGAGCTACACCTCGCCCCGGATAGATACCATCACATTTAAGAAAAAGCCTTTGAACTTTTTCTAGATTCTCAATATATATGACATGTCCACGATTCCAGACAACGCTGCCATATTCGAACTTCGATTTCACAAGTGCATTGAAGAGTAGTAAATTTCAAAAATATATATCATTCTCACTATCGTTTCCTTTATTTTAATCTTTATTTTGAACGTACAGTTCATATTTTTGCCCACTAATTTTTCGGTAGTTTGATCACTACCACCGAAAAGTGTAGGCAAATTCAAGGGTTCAAATTGTTACTTCGGGTTAACTACTTATATCACTCTTACTAATTGTGCCCAATCAGTTTCCATTCATCTATTTTTCATTCAATATCTCCAACATTCAATTCCAACCTCCAATAACTCATACAATATCGACTTCAAACAAAACATTTCAAAGACCTCACTCGAGGCGTGAAAATGTGATACCCCACACACAATAGCTTTCAAAATATCGTTTTGTTCAATAACTATGCGCTGAATTACTTCACGGTTTATCTATAGGTGTGGTCATTTTTGAAACTGAAGGAACATTTTCATATTCGGTTACCTCGTATTGGCTATTTGTAACAGTAGACTTGACAATGACCTAAATACCGGGATATTCGGCAAGAGCTGACAAGTAATTGTACCCCAGCCCCAAGGTCCAGTTGGCATGTTCGTTTTACGGAAAAAGGAAAAAATTGCAGCAGCTTAAATACGATATCACCTGAGTTTTGCAATTAATTGATTGTTGTCATCATACCTGGTGAATAAATATATAAAACAGTTTCTGTTCCACCATAATGGTCTGTGCTGTCTAATTAATTTACACAATCAGAGATTCACCGCCTCATTCACAAACTGATTACAGAAATATAAAAATTTCATCAAAGATAAAATTACAGTACACTATTATGCGTACAGTTCGTGTCTGATGTTTATAGTATTGACGCGTAGGGGTTTTTGCGACCCTTTTTTTATATTGAGCTAGAATCACGAGAGGGGTTTGATATTTTAGAAATGACGCAGTGAAGTATATATATATATATATATATATATATATATATATATATATATATATATATATATATATATATATATTATTATATATATATTTCATTTGTCAAATGAAAGATTTAATCATTCTAACTATATTTCTGCAAGTGAAGATGTCGAAGGTGATTCTTCCATATCGCTAATATCAGACATTTTGTAATGATTATCGAGGTTTGGCTATATTCTTCAAAAATTAAATATCTATACCGATTTTGACTTGACATAATGATGGGGTGCATCATGACAAGGGTGAGATGTGTTGATTCTTCAACCAACCCGCTGGACTCGTCTAATCACTTTTACTGGCGATAATCAACCCCCTTGCTCCTATCCCGAAAACCAATCTCTTGCCCTCGTAAAGAAGTTATTGCTGAATTTTCATTCATCAGCAACAAACTTCTTTTCGCGTTTTGTAAACTAGTTCAATTATCTGGGCTAGTTAAACTATTATGTTTTCTTTTAGGTAATGAGCTGAGTTGTGATATTCAAACTGGAAATCTCAATGATGATAATAATAATGAATGAAAATATAATTCAATATTCGACAGTATCATACCCCTAGAGTGAGAAGTGAGCCATTATATAGTGAGCACATAAATATTTTAGGGTCGCGACCGTCTGTTTGGTTTCTACTGAATTGTTCGACGTTTCGACTTCCATTTCGATGTCATTTTCAAGAACTGTCAGTCGAATATCTGTCCGTACCGTCCTGGCCAATTACTTCCCTTACAAAATAACTGAGCAAGACAAAAACTTCTCCTCAAATTTTATCCGACTCTAGAGTTAATTACGAAAAAACTAGTCCGATACTATTATTGATGATTATATCTCTCACCACTCTCTGAGGCTGTGTCCTGCCCGTCCAGATGTTATGTAGAAATAAACGGTTTCAGGGACCTTTGATAATCAATATTATCGGACTAGTTTTCTCGTAATTGATTTCAAAGTCGGATAAAATTTGAGGAAAATTGTTATAAATACCAGTATCTTTGGCGAACAGACAATTGAAGTGTTTGCTTCATCTTACTCAGTTATTTCGTAAGGGGAGTAATTGGCCAAGACCGTATGGACAGATATTCGTCTGAAAATGACTTCGAAATGGAAGTCGAAACGTGGAACAATTCTAAAGAAACCAAATCGACACGATTATACAATTGACCTGCGCAGTTTTTCATTATTTACCTTGGTGAAATTTCTTTAGCATCATATACCCGAGTTGAAAGAGTGTTACTTTTCATTAGAATAATGGTGATTTCTAATAGTATCAGATAACTATTATTCAAATATTTGATAGTATGGAACAGCAAAAAGTTCAGTTCCTTTCCAGAACTCTGAAGGTCATTAGACAGGCTATGACCCCTGAATCAATTGAGAGAAATGAAGGAATCAAAATACTGTCAGTCCAGCCCAAGGGTTCACATATTTAGGCTTGCTCTCAACTCATCGTATCCGTTGTTCTCTTGGGATATGGACTTGGTAGTCACAGTAGCTCAGGAACTTGTTTGGTATTTCCCCAATTCTATCAGCTGCACCTAATGGAGATGTTACTAAAGAGGATAGGCAGAATTGAGAAAGTACTTGATTAAAGCAACCCTGCTCAAAGAGACCAAGAATGTTATATATTGACATTTGTGTTGAATTACATTCCATTCCGAGTGAAACATAATGAAAAACGGTCAATGCTAGATAGCAGCTTCAAGGATATTTGATGTGAGTTTATCTCTAGGTCATCAGTAAAAAGTAATGATTTACAGTATTCGAGGGATTCAGTGACATCTAACAACAAAATTAGTCCAATATGTGAAGTTTACAGAACCCATGACAGCACGAAATTCTTACGTGTGCAATAAATGACTTTTCAAGGAACTATTCGTTGTCATCTTTTTATCCGAATTAGAAGAAGAAAAGAAGTCAAACTCTATGAAAAAGTACACACATAAATCACGAACACTTTATGTTGATAGCCACCTGTGAATAATTCGATGATGTTCGATTCATTCAAAAAAAAAGGAGAAAGAGAAGAGAATCGCATAAAAATCCGCATATGTAGGAACTTGAGTATTTTTGGGGGGAAATGATGTTTAAGGAACTACAATAATGATATAAGAATTGTTAACAAACGATATTTGTTCCAAGCCATATCGAAAGCCACTCTAAAAAACAAGTGCCTAGAGGTTACATGGCAAGACTGAGTGATCGAAAGCAGGAACAAACTACTTTGAAAATCTAGAACAGAAAAAAACAATAATTCAGTTACATTGAAGGAGAGAAGAATCTGGCTGGTCTTCAAGAAAGTACTGAACAACACAAACACTGTCAAAACTTATCCTCGCTTAGTACGTGCCCGAAATTGCTTTGTGTCATTAAACAATATTTTATTATTGTTCAAAATCAGATCATCTAAGAATAATCAGTGACGCTCATTGAAAATATCGAAACAGGGTTAGTTTACCTTTGTTGCTTGATTGCCAAAAGTTTTCGATCATTGGTTTGGTTCCTGCTTGTCCAATTCTGGAAAAAATTCCACTCAATATAGAACCTTCTAAATAAGGTTCACGAAATGTATGTTGCAACATGAAAAAGTTCATGGCGTATCAGAAAAAATGCAAGGGGTATACATCTTTCGAAAATTCTCGAAAATGTACGTTCCTGCGAACTTTCATTTACGGGTTCATGGTAATAAGTTTTCCTTGGGAAACCCTGTATATATCGTGATAACCTACGCAATGTGTTCAAGTTTATTATTTGAAAATAATTTCGCACGTGTTTCAAGAACATAAATCATGTGGTGAGAAGCAAATGGTTCATATTGAATTTAAAAGTAGAGTTTCAGATTCGTCTGATGTTGCGATGTTCGCCCAATTTTTTTCACGAGTGAAATATGGGAGAGGGTGAATACGGCTAGCTTTTACCGAAATAGTTTTCGGGTCGAAATATTTGATGTATATAATTGAATATTAGTAATATTAGTGAAAGTACCCACCTATTCTAATTATCGAATAGTTTGGTACCAAAATACCACACCTGCGAACGGTTTCATTATATAAAGCTACACACACATTTCAACCTACACAGTTTCACAAACGACTACAACGAAAATGGCATTCAAAGTAAGTGTTGTGCGTAAATTTATTACCAAAGAATTTTCAACGATATTTTTCAGTGGTGTTATAGTGAAAATGTTTCTACTAAATGTGTTGATATTTTCCAATGAAGATATGTGGTAACGCTCATACAAAGTAAAAAATATTGCACCTCATCAGAAGAATGGCTAAATTCTGAAGTGAACTGTACCCAATTTGTCAGAGAATTGCTATATATTTGATAACATCATTTATCAATGTAGATTGTGGATCAATTTGCATTACGTATAGTGAAAGCATTACGGTGAAGAATTATACCTAACTACTGTATCATTCGCAATCCAATTGATTTCAATTATTTGAATGGAGAATGTTATTTCGGCTTTCCTACATGAAGTATTCGATATTTATGGTGAATTACAAGCTATGATGAAGAGCATTATATATGCTAATCAAAGCCAGTTGTTAAATGATAATTCCAAAACAATGCAAAAAAAAATCCGACTTCATTTCCCCTTGGTTGTCATAACTATGGGTTTGAAAGAAGGGTATATTATCTATCGAACTTTATGTATACCTGTTCATGATTGCAATTCTCCTTCGAAATAACTAATCAAAGATACGTCATGGTTACCACACTATTTTGACAGCGCCTGTTTGAATATCTGGATAATTTTCAAAACGGCTCGAGTATGATAACTGCTATAAAATAATTCAAAAATAAACTACACAATAGTTTTCTCAAGCAGGAATGATAGGAATGATAGTCAGTTACAAATATTCCAACTATAAATCAAACGCGTCACCCTTCAGAATATTTTCCTTTTGAAGTTGATGAATTATCGAGAGAATCCTAATTTTATAACAAGCAGCTTTATTTACGTGAGAGTTGACAATACTGATCATTGAGTGTCTCCATCGATTTTGGTGGAAGATATATTTTGCCTAGACTAGATATTTGGAATATATCAATGGTATACACATTTCTGAATACCTTTCATCATTTTCAGTTCATTGCACTCTGCACCCTAGTTGCTGTTGCCCAAGCTGGAGTTATTGGCTACGATTCCAACCCAGTCTACTCTGATGCACCTTCAGTCTCCTACTCCAGCGTCTCAGCTCCAGTTGCTTCTCACGTCTCTTCCCCTGTGTACGCTAAAGTAGCTGCTCCAGTGTACTCCGCCCCAGCGTACAAAGTAGCTGCCCCAGTGTACTCCGCCCCCGCATACAAAGTAGCTGCCCCAGTAGCTTACGCTCCAGTAGTCAAGAAAGTCGTCGCTGAAGAATACGCCCCAGCCCACTACGAATTCGGATATGGCGTCAATGATCCCCACACCGGAGATGTCAAGAGCCACCAAGAAACCCGTGAAGGAGACGTAGTTAAAGGCAGCTACTCCCTCATCGAAGCTGACGGTTCCAAACGAATTGTGGAGTACACCGTCGACCCTCACAGTGGATTCAACGCTGTTGTTCGTAGAGAAGAATCTTCCGTGCCAGTTAAAGCCGTAGCTCCAGTGTACGCCAAAGTAGCAGCACCAGTATATGCTAAAGTTGCCGCCCCAGTGTCTTACGCTGCACCTGTTGCTGCCTATGCTGCCCCAGCTGTACAAAAACTAGCATACTCTGCTGTTCCAGCTGTAGCTAAAGTAGGTTACTCTGCTGCTCCAGCTGTATCCTATTCCAGTGTGTCTGCTCCAGTAGCTCAGGCTGCCACCTCTTACTACCACTAAGTGGTAACAGATTGTCATCTTTGTTGTGAATATATGCCGTTACTATTTATTTGTTCTCTAGATTTTAGGTTGCAATAAAGTATTCATCTTTCGAACTATTTTGTTTCAATAACAGAATAACGTATTTGTTGAGTAATACGTGTTATAATTGATATTGGTCCCCCAGTAGTGCCTATGAGATGATTATGAGTAACTTTCATAAAATTAAGATAGTATCGCACTGGTACTGCACCATATGGAAAAATACTTCATTCTTCATAAAATGTTATTTCGATTGCAAATTGTTTCAAATGCACCAAATCTCACACTCAATTCAACATATATGAGAGATATCAATGAAAGTGAATTTCAGCTAGGAGTAGAATACCCTTATTTTCTGAAATATCAATGAAATCTCTCAAGGAATTATTGGATGAACTATAGTCAAAACTGAAGCTGAACCTGATCTAATCTATCGTCACCAAAAATATCCTTCTTTGTCAATTTATTCCTTTGTAGGTACTGGCTTTGTTATCAGCTGTGAGATAATATTTCTAAAACAGTTCTTTTATATTCACGAGTTTTTTTCGATCTCATGAAAATAATAATTATACATCATTTTCATTCAACATACAGTAAGGAAATACAGATTTTGTCTGAGAAGAAAATAATCATGTATGAAGAATTGGCGAAGATTTAGTATTTTCGTACTGTAAATTGTCAAATTGACAATAGCAATCGACCTGTTTCAGGTTTTTTCAACGGGTAAATAATTTACAGTGTCAATATTTTCAAATTTCAATAACACATTTTTTTTCCGTTATAGCTGCACCAAATATGAAAAACTTAGTATAATAGATAATAAAAATCCCTTTCGAACAAGATGCCACACGACCCCTCTTCTCATCTAAAATTTTTGAGGGGGTGCTCATTATTAAGAGGGGGTGCAAGAATGGGTTAATATTATCATACTGTGCACTGTCAAATTGACAATAAAAGTTGACCTGTTTCAGGATTTTTCATCAAAATACAAAATAACGCTAAAAATGAATTTATCCATACCAATCATCAAGAGTGATGACTATATATTTACTGAAATGAAATATACATAAGCAGGGACATAACTGAACATTTTTGAAGTATCCGAAACAGGCGCTTCATTTCATAATTCGAAGGATAACTTTTCTCGAAGAACATTCTGTTGATATTCTGAATGAATGAATTTATAGAAAAGGACGAGCATGGGGTATACGTTCTATGAATATCATTCGATATATTTTCGTGTGAGACTTCATACTCTCATCTATACTACTATTATAATGAGGTAACAGTTTCTAACTTTGTTTGTTTGTTTGTAGGGGGGAATATTCGGAAATACTGATCTGATCATGAAAATTCTTCCACTAACACAAAGCAACCCTATTCAGGAGTGATATAAGCTATATTTTATTATGATTGAACAAAAAAATCAGTCAAAAATAATAATACACAAGTCGGAGAAAGCGGGCGCTCACCGGCGTGCGCTGACCAAATGGTTCGGCTCGACGTCTAAGGCTGAATTCAGACATATCCGAAATTCGATCATACGACGATCCTATAGCTTTCTGATTGGTCTGAATTTAAATTTAGACCAATCAGAAAGCTATCGGATCGTCGTACGATCGGATTTCGGATCTTTCTGAATCCAGCCTAAGTGGACAAAATCGCGGGCAACAGCTGTTGAATTACTAAACTATACTGCGATGATTATAGTTTCTTCGCAAATACAAATTGATAAAGAAAAAGTGTCTTCTATGAACTTAAGAGCCCGTCGCGACTTCAAGGGTGGGGGGGGGAGGAGCTGTTCTAAAAAGACCTTTCTGTGAATGAAGACGGATATAAAGACAGACCATACGTTACATACTATATTTGAAAACTTTTTTGATGTCCCTTCTTTTACTATAAGTTTTGTATTTTTTTTATTTGTATAAAAAACGTCGATTCACAAAATTGAAACTCGGGATAATGAAATCGGTTCAAAAATCCTAAATTTTGGAGTGAAATTGATAGTTAAAAATTTCGAAATGTCGATTGGGCACCACCTGGAAAAAAAACAATTGGAAATAGAGGTCTTATGATACATCATTTTGAAGCTCCTGACGAATACTTTATAACCCTAAAATATGAAGTCAATATCTTCACCTACTACAAAATTGTAGAACATTTAATGATAGCCCGAATACATCGACGTAACTTCACACTATGAGGTAATGAGCTGAGTTCAGTTCAGAAGATGCTCGAAATGGTTGCCTCAAACGTCTTGACATAAGAAGAGCCTATCCGATATTTTACGTCGAACATTTTCGAGAACAGCAACGTCGATATTTCAACAAATATTATTCTCTGCCGTTCAGTCAATATCGAAGTAGGTTCAGTTTCGTACTCCTTCTGCTGCAAATAGCCCTATGAAAAAAGTCTTAAGGTGTCAAATCTGGCAAACGAACAGGCCATTCCGTAGGACCGTGGAAAGTATTATTCAAATAGTTTCCCACTTATCTGGAGTAGAGTGGTGGTGCTCCATCTTGTTTGAATAATAACATTCATATCAAATTCACTAGGATTCATTTCGACGATTTCGGTGATTAGAGGATCAACAGTAGTTTCCAGCATGTTCAAATACAGTTCCTCTGATAAATTTTGTTCAATTGTCTAATTTGGAGATAGTTTACCTATCGTACCTATCGACTTGTAAAATCGAAAAATAAATGAATATTTGAACTGAACAATGATGTTCGTTGTCGTAGTGACATTTTTGACTTTTTCCATGAACAAAAAATAACCTATCAAACCTTATCGGGTTGTTGGGATTGCCATATGGCAGAAAAAAACCAATATTTCTAGAATTATCGATATTGATGTGTTCGTATTCAGGTATTTATAAAATGTTACGCCATTTTGTAGTAGATGAAGATATTGACTTCATATTCTAGGCTTGTAAAGTATTCACCAGAAAGTGCAAAATGATGTTCCATTTAATTTTTTTTCCAGATGGTGCCCAATTCAAATTTATTGAATCAACCTTCTCGAACCATCTCTAATAAAAAATTATAAGACCAGTCATTTATGTTCTTTCGAATATTACCTAACGCCCAGAATTACATGTAAGTTTGCGATAATAACGGCTGAAAAATCCATTGGAAAACTATATCCGTATCCGAATAATAATGGTGGAGGTGGGATTCAAACAACAAAGCGTCGCACTGACAATAGCCTGTATCTCTCTCCATGTATCCTTCCCTATCTCTCTCTGGATACCTCAAATATAAAAATCACTATGAACAGGCCATATCCCTTTCGCGTGAAACAAAAAAAATAACCGCGCAGTCATAATATTCCATTCCAAATAGTGTTTGTACTCGATAAACGCCCACAACAAATTCAGTTCCTTCTAGAGGTCAACCATTGTTGTTACCATTCGAAACGGAAGTCAATCAGAATTACAGTCTAATTAGCAAGAAGGTTATATTTTAAAATGCCGGCACGTAAAACTATCATCGGGCTATAAAACTGACCGCGCCGACCGCTCCCAAATCTTACAAACAATGAACTTGATATCACGCAGTGTTGCCAACAAAGAAGACTCCAAATATTTCGAGTGTATCACAATTATACTAAGAGTTCTTCATATTTCGAAAATTAGTTTTGTCAGTCTGAATTTCAAGTCCTGTCAAGTACTCCATTATCTCTATGCAATAATGCTTCTGAAATACTAATGAAGCACACAATTCTGTTCAGAAAAACCTAGTTTCAGATGAAAATTCAGAATTACTTCAATTCGAAATGTTATTTTCCAATTTGATAGATGCCTCATGTTGAATTGTTTGCTCTCTATCCTTATACAGATACAGCATTTGGTGTTTCTTAGCTTATCTATTCTTTTTTATATAACACATCAATCACAAACGTTAAAATCAGTTGAATGACAGGAATCAACGTGAACTTTTATATTTTTGTAAAATCATTTCTTTCGTATGATAACCAAATAGAATTTTCAAATAGATACTTGCTGCATCAGCAATACAATATCACTGACAAAGCCGATACTTATAGTATTGACAATTTTTCAATGATATTATCATCATTATTGACGTTTGCCATAGAACGAAGATCAATCAACTGGGTTAATCAGAACAACTAACGAAAGAAACTATTTTTTAAATACTTCAGTTACTGATTATCGTAAATCAGTTGCGAAATCTGAAGAAAAAACAATAATGCTCGTATCTTCTATGTTTCCTGGAGAATCTTCCCAGAAGTCCATTACGGGTCCAAAATCTTCAGATCTTGAGCTAAAATCCATATATTGGCAACGCTGAGTTCACGGTGGATTTTCAACTAGTGGGAGCTTTGACACGTTCAAGGATGATCATTTGTCTCGGGAAATTCAGTACCTACACCTTTTTTTTGTCGAAAGATTTATTGGGAATGTCCTTTTTGTTTCCTCAAAGAGTTGGATTTGTTTCGAAAAAGTTGTCAGATAAATTCTGCGATCGTTTATTATACAATGTAGGATTCTTGTTCGATTTATTATCTGACAAATTTATGGAAATGTATGATATAGTAATGAATATCATGTTTATTAATAATAGCGAATTGTTATGAAGTTTCAAAGTGGTACTGGTTTTGTGCTCCAGTATAAAAACAATTCCATACAACGTATTAACAACTGGTGAAAAGTATCAAAATTGAAGTGATACTATGAATTTTTTTTTAAAGATTCATATGCATTGCTGGTTGATTTGTCATAATGAAACATGTTCTTGGAATATACTATTGGATTCCTGCATAATGGTATAGTGTTCATTTTTAAACGATGTAGAAGATGCAAACATAATTATATTTATCCATCTCTTTCCTACATTAAGATATTTGTTTATGTATGGCAGTTGTGAAAATTACTGAAAAAAAAATACATCAATATGATTGAAAATGTGCAATCGACGTGTTTCAATTTGGAGAATTTGAAAACCAAGCTCTTTAGACATAATGACTTTTTGCTCTACTCTATGGCTTTACATGTGATCAAGGATAAACATATTTTTGATGTTTCCAAACTTTCATACATTTCTCAGGAAGGAACTCTTCACAGATCAGTTTCTTCCATAGGCTATGATGAAAGTAATGCTGAAAGAATATTCGTTCAACCTCATCGGCGTGAAGATGAGAATTCTCTAATAAAAGTCGGCTACTGAATCACTGTGAAAATGTTTGGGATAAAAAAGTTGTTTGAGGATTTCCAAACAAAATATTCGTTTTAAGTTCCAGAAGGTTAGCATGTTAATGCAGTTCCAGTTTTCATTCTAACTAATCTCGAAACAGTATTACCATTCATATAAAAACATCCTGTCAATGTTCATGTGAAGATATAGCCATAGGTGGAACAAACAAGTATGTACAGCTCATCCAATCCAACTTAGCAAAGAACTAATGACGTATAGGCCCAGCAATCCCTGTGAAGTATAATAAGATAAAAAAAATCTATTATATAAGTTCATTGTGTTGAAAATCATTACTACTAGGTGTTTCTTCAGTGTGCAACTGGAACAGTAGCTGAGCTTGTGACAAGATATTGTTGAAATCTCGAAAAAATAACAGCCTACTAGAGATCTGAATTAGTTGCAGGTTGTTGAACAAACTATGTCTGTGATAAAACCTTGAATGGAACGAAAATATAAATTATTGGGAATCATTTAAAATTCTTTCACATAAATACTATATTTACAAAATCACTACTGGACCATGAGCGGCGTATCCATGAGCAAAAGCTGGAGCAACATATCCATGGGCAAGGGATGGGACAGCATAAGCGTAAGCTACTGGAGCAGCATGAGTGGTAACTTCGATAACGACTGGAGCTACGGCTTTGATAGCAACCACAGCTGGTTTCTTGTGGACGAAAGCGTTCTTGTGGGTGAGCAGAGTAGTCTCCGGTACGCTAGGTGCCATCTCATACGATTAGATAGTAGCTGCCTTGGACAACATCCCCACGGCGGGATTCGTGTCGATTGGGGTGGCATAGGCGTTGACGGTGGGGGCGACGTATGTGTGTGGAGAGTGTTGTTGGACAGTTGGATAACTTGAAACGGAGCTATGGGAGTCAAGAGTTAGAGCTGGAGTGGGATATCCAATACTAATAGCCTGAGTAACAGCTACGAAAGCAGCGAAGGCTATGAACTAAAATGATGAAATACATTGTTGTGGTTGATTTCACAATTTTTCTCAGCGAAATGAAAAATGACTCAAAAGTTGAAAAAAAAAAATACGTTGAGATGGTTATATTATAAAAGTTTTGTAATTAAGAACCACTATTTTATATTCAAATATCTCTTACTAATATGGAGTGGATGTGGAGCAAATGTTACAACATGCCAGAAATATACTGAACTTTTTTAGACATAGACCTCTCTCTCTAGAGTGTGAAGCTTTCAAGATTGAACTTCTGATAGACAAGCTCTTTGAAAATTTACGCTTTATTTTGTCATTCTTCTCGTGTTTCAATTAGGTGAATGAATTCATATTTGGTGTAAAAATAAAGAAAGAATGATTCATGCAATTAGACAATTGAAATGTTCCAAGAATTGTATACATCTCAAGAGAATATGCTTGCCGATATTTTTTATGCTTCTTCTTTTATAGAGGTTTCGTATGGATTTGGAGATGAAAACGCCTGTAGTAATTCTCCAATACTTCATAATTTCCACAAAAATGGCCATTTTATTGAAATAAAAACCTCTGAGCTTTTTGGGATCTGTGTAGCAAATAAAAAGAAACAAAATCATTATTCAACTATCTGAAAACGAATTCTCAGACCACTTTATTTATTTTGTTTCAATATAATACTCTCAAGACGTGAATTTATATTGGGAAAAAGTTCAACAAGTTGGAATATCCACAGCGGAAATCTATTTCCAGAAGTGAATAGGAAAAACTTACACTTATTCCAATCTCAACTATAATCTGCAAAATCCTATACGAAGTATTACCAGGACCCTCTGAAAAACTCAAAAACTCAATTCAGTGGTGACAATTGATTGCAATATTACTCGAGCCCAATGCGAATATCCTTTCTTGAAACTTCAACAACAACTTCACCTACTTTGAATGCCATGACCTTTACTTCTCAGTGTACTACATGATGAATCTCGATTAGTTAAAAACTGATTCATATGATAATTTGCGGATCAACATGTTGCCCCGCCCCGGAAAAGAAAATGCAATCCTTTCACCGTTTTTATTTCGAAAATGTCTCGACGTGCAAGGTTTCTGGATGATGAGATAATTGACAGTTTGGATTTTGTTATTCAGAACTGATTCTATAAGCCATTTAAACGGTTCAGACGGTGTCTGCTATTGATCTTGATAAATATACGTCATTAACACCGAATAATATTATGACTTGCTTCATTCTAATTACGGTACGATTTATGTTTTATTAATGATTAGGCTGATATTATAAATTATGTGAATTCGAACTCGAATTCCTCATCAAATATTTAGATGATTTCGGAATAATATTTCAAACAGATGATAATTAATACATTATTGGTGATGGGATATACAGTGTGTGTTTCAAGTCAAGTCTAGTCAAGTCGAGTATTTATTGGTTCTCAGAAAAATACAAAGTATGGAATAGAACAAGTCACAACAGTTAATAAAAAAACGTTAAAAAAAAGCTGTAAAAATAGAGTCAACATTTAGCGTACGAGTTTAAAAAAATACAAGAGTATTCGAAAGGTTTGACAACGACAGTTAAAATAGTCTGAAAGCAACAATGATTATGAATATTCATATGTAGAGATATCAAAATTAATTTGCGTTGAGACTCGCAGAGAAGTATTCATCCATATTATAAAAGGCTGCATTGAGCAATAGTATTTTAATTGAAATTTTGAATTTTCCAATTAGGAGTTACTTGATATCTTCTGGCAGATTGTTGTAACTTTAATTCCTATTAGTTTAGGACTGCATTCTGTCTTCGAGCGTCTATGAGAAGGGATTTTAAGAAGGTGATTCCCAGAGTGATTAACCCTCTTGAAAGAGTAGAGATTGGTTTTCACATATGATAGTAACTGATGATTATAAATCGACGTAAACGGAAGAATACCCAACTATTTGATTTTGCTTACTAGTAACAAGTAACTAGTTCTCTTGTTAATACCTGAGCATTCCGAGGCCAATATTCCATATGATAAAATGGACTGTATTTGGGCATGATAATAAACAAATAGAACAGACCTATCCACTGTTAGGTTAGGTCAGAAGTGAGTGGGTCTGTTCGGCCCTCCTTTGCAACCAACAAGGGTTTATTGTGGCTCACACCTATTCAAACTCGACCAAATAAACCCAGCTTCTTAACGAAGCCGATTAGTTTGTATGGTGAGTGATCTTTCAGGTCAGATGGTAAGAGTGAAGCCTATCCACTGTACTACGTAGCTGATATACGTAGCACTAGGGTCAATTTTTTTATATATTCCCTCAATTCGTAATTTCCAGGTACAGTTTTCCGATATGCTTATTCCGAGAAATTTCATTGATTGCACTTGTTTCCAAGGCTTTTTTTTTCGTTTTTATGAGTAAACTATTATCTATGAATTTTTGAGACACGTGAAAACGTATAAAGTCACATGAGCCTCGACTGAAACCATAAAATCATCAACTAAGGTACAGGTTACTGATTGAAGCGGATCGTACCAAAGTCTTTCTACTTCAATTGAAATTCGAATCCCTTACAGAAATAATTAATAAACAGTGATTCAGGAGTTATTAAGTTGAAGTTTCTGATTTAGGCTTCAATAGGGAATTGATTTTTGCATAATTTTTTCCTCAACTCATAAACCAACTGGGTGACATTTTATTCCAGTAAGGAAAGTCCACATATATTTGTTGTTAGACGAAAGACGTGCGACCAAATGAATAATCGGAAACGTATTAACTACATTCCTGAAATAGAATCATGACAAAATTAATTCCACAACTATGTTATTACTGGAAATAAAAATTGTTGAATAGGTCTCCTTTTCGACCCTATATTAAGCATTTCGAATCGCTAGGAAAATACAGTTAACGCCCTAAAATTTTCAATTTCAGTATTCTTGTAAATTATTTAGATAGACCGAGTGCATTATATCTGAAACTTTCATACGAAACATTTTTCATGAGCCTCTTTCCTTCACCTCAAAATTCTAATTGAATTTTGGCTGCGCAGAAATTTTTTGCTTGAGAATCTAGTATCATGTGTTACTTAGGGCCTGTGGAATTTAATATACCATATCACATTACCAAATCTCATTCTCATGCGAATTATTCCAATTTTACTATTTTTATGAGTACCAAACCTACTCGCAATATCCTTTCCAGATAAAACATCAGTTGACGTCTTGCCAGAAAAATATGATGGCACTTTCGTCTATTTTTTTTTGTTTCTTTGTACAGTACCTCTCAAATCTCTTGGTGAAGTCGATGATGGAATTTTCCTGTTGTGTGAATCCGATGATGAAATGATATTTCGTGGAATCATATAATTCACATCATGAAGACATCAGTCATTATTTTCTATTAGCCTAAAGACTATCATCACATTATTATCATCTTTACAATTGATGTTAAATCGAAAGGTCATTCACATTTTTCTCCACTTACTCCTTCACTCTTAGGCCTACGTATTCGATTCCGTTTTGATGGTCGAATACGTAAATGTCATGTACTTATTAGTGAGGTGGTATTTCTTGCACTACAGATTTTTATCAGGGCGTCATTCATACCGGTAATCCGGTTTGGAACAGGAATTGATCGGCTATCGTTTATTTCTCCAAAAACCTTGGACATGAAATATATTTGTTTTTGGATACGTATGGTGAAAGGATTATTTTCCCAGGGCGGGACCAAGTTCGTTTCAAGTCATATAAATAATCCACCATCTATTCAGAAATCATCATTCAGTTGAAAATCAAGCAAGCACCATGGCATTCAAAGTGAGTACTGAAGTCATTGATAACTGATTTGAAGGGTAGAAATACTCAGTTCATTAATTTTATACAGTAGTGCATGATGTGTGAAACAATTATAATTCAGTTCATATTTCCATTCAGATGATAAAAAAGGTTTTCTGTGAATTATCAGTGTTGAAGTAAAATACAAATCATTTGAAATTATGGCGAACGTTGGTGGTTATCCTAAAAAACATATATAACAAAAATATTATATTCCGAAAATGAAACGAGCTTGAGAAAATTTCATATATTCACGGCTGTCAATTACAGTGATCTTGATGTTTTCAAGAATACAAAATACCACACTCCTTCACGATAAAATCAAATATAAAACCAATAAACACTGAACAATGACATTCGGTATCCACAAGTATTTTTTTCCAATAAACAAATACTCCTGCTCCATTCCATTGTCCATCAAAATATCTTAAATGCGCTGTTTTTTTTTTCAGTTCATCGTATTCGCTGCATTCGTGGCTGTTGCTCAGGCTAGCGGTATCGGCTATGCTGCCCCAGCTATAGCTCTTGGAGCCCACAACTCTGTCTCAAGTTACTCAACTGTACAACAACACACCCCAGCTGTACACACCTACGCTGCCCCTGCCGTCCACGCCTATGCTGCCCCCGCCGTCCAAGCCTATGCTGCCCCAGCTGTCCATGCCTATGCTGCCCCTGCTGTCCACGCCTATGCCGCCCCAATTGCCAAGACCATCGTTGCCGAGCCATCCGCACCAGCCAACTACGATTTCGGATACGGAGTCAATGACCCCCACACCGGAGACAGCAAAAGCCAACACGAATCCCGCCGTGGGGATGTTGTCCAAGGCAGCTACTCTCTCATCGAATCCGATGGCACCAAGCGCACCGTAGACTACTCTGCTGACGCACACAACGGTTTCAACGCTGTCGTCCACAAGGAACCAGCTGTGGTTGCTGTCAAAGCCGTAGCTCCAGTCGTTACCAAAGTGGCCGCCCCTCTTGCCTACGCTACCCCTGTGGCTCACTCTGTAGCTCCAGTCGTAGCTAAAGTAGCTACCCCTGTTGCCTATGGTGCTCCAGTAGCTCACGCCTATGCTGCCCCATCCCTTACCTACGGAGCTGTTGCCCATGGATACGCTGCCCCATCCCTTGCCCATGGATACGCTGCCCCATCTCTTGCTCATGGATATGTTGCTCCAACTATTGCCCATGGATACGCCGCTCATGGACCAGTAGTTGCACATAACGTTTGGTGATTTTGATTGTCATGTTGTTTGTGACGTCTGTAAATAATGTATCTAGTATGAACTGAAAAGGAATAAAGAGAAGGCACTGATTTTCAAATGAATGCGTTGGTTTCATATTATATCGAATATCAAGGATAGAATTCTATTTCAGAAGCTATGTATTCAAAAGAGTATTATATTACTAGTACTTCAACAGTTTTATCAGATAGTAATATCGGAAGGAGATTGTTTTCTTGACTCTTCAACACCAGTCAGTATTTCCTATCATATTTTCCGGTGGTAATTCTAAACTTTCAATATTCAATCACAAAATTTTGCATGAAGCATGGTGTCGCATATGAGCATAACGGAAAATTTCTTGAGAGGCATTGGTTCGGTTCTCCATTGTCTATATTATTAATTGTATTGAAACCTGTTACTGAGCAAAAAAGACTTGCATAAAAATACAAATCGAATGAGGCAATCAAATCCAAACAAAAAGATTAGATTTTGCAGTCAAAAAAATGTTGAAGGTTTGATCAATTGGAAATGAAACTATGGCGGATGACTACATTGAAAATTCGATTCAGAATAAAATCAGAATTGCCAATATAATATTCAACTCTATAATGAAATGAATGTGAATATTCCTTCCACTTCAAGGATCAGTAGAGCGTGCAACTTCTCAAACTGCAAAATGAATAATCTTAATATTTTCGAAAAATCTGATGAATTACAATTAATATGTTCAATATAAATAGGATGCTTATAGTTTTCATATAACCATGGCAATACCCGAGGTAATACTACTAATTTTGTAATTTTTTTCTTGGGGAATACGAGTAGTTACTGTTATCGTGTTTAATACAAATATAGATATAATATTTATATTTTTTCATTATGTATGGGGTGTAGAAATAATTGCGCATGCAACTCTCATGTAATGGTTATTACATGATTGTTGTACAGTATATTGTCATACCCTTGGGCGCAAGGCGTTAATGATTAAGCTACCAAACCCACTTTTCTTTCTTATATCTCACTTTTTATGAAACGTCTCGTTCAAAGAACTGCAATACTAGATATGCAGATGATTCATAAAAAGAATGTAAACACTCACCGCTACCTGTCCTGTCCCAAGTCTCGACTAAATGGTAATTGGACCTAGAAAAAAGATATTGTCAAAGAACATATGAATAGCCTGATAGTATTTGTCAGTGCCAAAAAAAAACATAGAATCAGTGATATCCAGAAGCGTTGTGACAAAAATGTAGAGCGAAGTATATTGAGATACCACTTTGCTATTAACTGGGAACCGAATCAAAGATGCGTTTTTCAAATTGTTACCATTGATTTGAAGTGCCCTCTTTTCGAACGAAAATATGAGTAGGGTACGGGTTATCATCTCCTGCTGTCTATGAAGCTGGTCATTCGTGATTTTCATTAATATTGTTAACTGACAGTTTCCCGCAAGGATTTAGAAAATTGCAAGCGTATATCTTTATTCGAAGTGTTGGTTTTCGCATGAAGTTGAAAAATATATTGGCACTTGCATAAATAACTATTATTTCTCTAATAATCGCTCGAAGTCAAGATCACTCGTTTTTGTAAGGAAAATCATGATTATTTTCACAACGGTTGAGCTGAAGCAGAGTTTCAACATCAGATAGAACGATAATCAACTTTTTGTTCACCCTTGAGGATTTGAAATACACAAGAGTAGGTACTTTCAATCTTTCCAAAGTATAGCTTATCTCTGGAAAGAGCTAATCTCTGGCAACAGGTAGTTCTATTATGAAACGGTACCATCTAGGGGTATATAAGATTTTCATATGATCTACCAGGGGTATTAGGTAGATGTTCATGTCTCAGAGGCGAAGATCTCACAAACCTAAGGGGACCATGGCCTGAGGGTTTTTATATCATACTAGTCCGTCGTCGAATTCACAATAAATATATGTGAATATTAGGAATAAACCAAAAACTTATTTCATTACAATTTTCCTGCAATCATTGCTAAGGAAATGTTTCGTTTATTTGTTAGCTGTCAGACTTTAGAATCAAAATATGGAAAAAATTCGAGATTCCTGACGAAATTGCAGAGAAAGCATCACATAACTTGCTTCGAGAGGAATCAAGCGACGTCTACGGCAGAGAAAATGACAAATTACTTGAAGGAAATAGCAAAAAACTGTGCAGAACATATAAATAAAACAGTGTTGAATACTTGGTGATCTCGCTGAAACATTTTCCCCGAATTCTTTATGGTCCGAATATTCCATGTTGAAAGAGACTTCAATGGTGAATGAGTATCTCAGCATCTCTAATCTGTTTGTTCGAACTCAGTAATACCTAGTATTCACTAGTGGATAATGAGTCATTATTCACTGTTGATTTAGCAATAATATTATATTGTTTTGCTACAAACAATCGATTTTTAAAATTTCATAGTGTAAGTCACCAAATATTTTCGATTCAGTTCTGTACCTACATATAAAAAAAAGAGAGGAGCATCTACACTTTATATATGAAATCATCCACGACTATTGTATAATGTATCCATTACACGTCTGTTTGCTCGACCTTAATACCTACATATATAAAAAAAGAAGGCAAGTAGCATCTACACTGAGCTATCAGCGACTATAAATGTGCGTGTCATATAGAAATAGCTCTTGAATCCAAACAAAGTCAACTCAAATATGCAACGGTATTGTATGAAATATTTGTTGGGAAAAAATGATAGTGTTTCTAAAAATATGTGTGTGATGTAACAAAATCTTCCAACAAAAAAGCTGCAACAATTTTTTTTATGAGTCGTGGATAAAGTATAGTATTTATTCTATTCGCGTATAATGGCAATTATTCTCTCGGTGATTTCGACTTCTTGTGAATAATAGCCATCATTAGACGCTCGTTTCAGTGTTTTCAATTTTCTATTCGTCAACTAGGGTACTTTCTCCAATATTGATTTTTTCCTATTGTTGTGATTTTTATCGTCTCCATCAACATTTTCATTACGATTATGGGTTTGCGATTTTTTCTCTCTCTCATTTCTCTATCTCGAATTGATATCTGACGTATATCAAGATTTATATATATATATATAGTATATATACGCAAAGCTTCAAAGAAAACACTACCAAAACCCAAATCAAACCACTCTTCATAGTACACAAAGGCTATCCGGTTCAGCATGGGTATTCAGAAGCTATTGTCCGGTTCTTCAAAAACCTTGCACTTGGACTACGTTTATTTTTAGCCACGAATAGTGAAAGGATCCGCTTTTCCGGGGTGGTACCAAGTACGTATCGAGTGATATACATATAAATAAATCGAAATCGATTCAGAATTCGTCATTCAGTCGAAAATCAAGCAAACGCCATGGCATTCAGAGTAAGTGTTGTGAATCAGAACATAATTAGAAGTGTAGCAATACTCAACTATATAATAATGTAACATAATACAGTAATGGGCATTTACGAAATGATATCGTTGGAATAATAGTCAATTATAAATGCAAGTGCCGTAACAATGTATGTAAATATTCGTGAATCAATATAGTTGAAATTATGTCAGTTGCTGGAACCTAACAAGTTTTGTTGAAATGATGTTGAATTGGGTACACACAAAATACTTTGTATTTTATTACAATATGAAGCACATCAGTGAAATTATCTCCCTTCTTGAATCTAAGAAGTACTGATCCATTTGGATGAAATTGTGTGTTCCTCAAGAATATTTGATCATATTATTTCCAACAGAAATTTGCTCATTCAGTATAACGATTCATGATGAATGATTTCAATGAATCTTAATATTCACTATATACTTCATAAATAACATATTGCTTTGGACATTTCTTTTACTTCACTAGTTCAAATATTTTTTACGGATTGTTTGTTCCTTGAAGTAATAACTTTCCATAAGTGAGTTTTTTATTCATATTATTTAAGGACATAGAGTATTGATTTACGAAAAAAATTTTCATTTTTTTTTCATTGAGCGAGTTCAAGATATATGACATTATTTGCAAGTTGCAACTCAGCATCGGAGTTAACAATGGTCAGTATCTCTTCCTGGAGATATATTTATCAACCTAGTTCTCAGTTTGGTCTTCTTTCAGCTGAAGGATCCTGAATCCCTTCAACTGATATTCAAACTGGAAAATTGTAACTATGAATATAACAAAACATAAGATAGATATGACCCATCAGATATTGTGAATAAGAGCTATCACCTAAATTACTGTTTCTTTATTAACACTATGGAATCGAAAACTTTCATTGCAGATCAAAACATAACATTTCCATTATTTCAGTTCGTTCTACTTGCTGCTTTCGTAGCTGCTGCTCAGGCTAGCGCTATTGGCTATGCCGCCCCAGCTATAGCTCTTGGCTCCCACAACTCTGTCTCAAGTTACTCCACTGTGCAACAACACACCCCAGCTGTACACACCTACGCCGCCCCTGCTGTCCACGCTTATGCCGCCCCTGCTGTCCACACTTATGCCGCCCCAATCGCCAAGACCATCATTGCCGAACCATCCGCACCAGCCAACTACGATTTCGGATACGGAGTGAATGACCCCCACACCGGAGACAGCAAAAGCCAACACGAGTCCCGCCGTGGAGATGTTGTCCAAGGCAGCTACTCTCTCATCGAATCCGATGGCACCAAGAGGACCGTAGACTACTCTGCTGACCCACACAATGGTTTCAACGCTGTCGTCCACAAGGAACCAGCCGTAGTTGCTGTCAAAGCCGTAGCTCCAGTCGTTGCCAAGGTTGCCGCCCCTGTTGCCTATGCTACCCCTGTTGCTCATGCCTACGCTGCTCCATCTGTCGTCCACGCCGAGCTGTTACTCACTTACCACAAGCCGTTGCCCATGGATACGCAGCTCCAGCTGTTGCTCATGGATATGCTGTCCCAGCTCTTGCTCATGGACCTGTTGTTGCACATAACGTTTGGTGATTTGAGATTCCATGATATTCATGGAGTTTTGTGAATATTGTACATAAAGAATTTGAAAAACAACAAGAAATAAAGTAAAAGAACTGAATATTCAAATAATTGTTTAATTGCCTCAGAAGAAAACGGCGGTTCTCTAGACCAGTCTAGACTCTAGACGAATAAAAATTTCATAATAACGTACAACTTCCTAGCAAAAATGTTGTCCAATGATGCTTATATATTATCAAAAAGCATTCACAGGAAGAGATCAATAACGATGAATAATAAGTAGTGAACTCTCAATAATTCAAATTCATTTTCCGAGTATTATAACCCATCCAATCCTAGGAAGTTTTTGTGCGTTTACTAGCAGTATTCACATCATCAAAAAGTGTCTTTGAAAAATCGCCAAAACCAAGATATTTTTTTCTATATTCTAGTAGGTCCGACAGCACAAACTTTACCAATATCAATTCAAGAGTTCAATAGTATTATTTGGTAAAGTTTATTTCAGAATGGTCTTCCACTTGAAAAACTCGAGAAAAATTGTGTTCCAGTATCATACAAAAGGCTTCTGTTTGAATTATCGTTCGACAATAAGGAAGTAACATTTTCAATATTCCAAAAAAAAAAGAACTTTCCAATGGAGTTACCGTTGAATTCAAGAACTAATTAATGGGCCCGCTTTCATGATTTTTTTCTACTATAATTTATGAACCGATCGGTATATACTCATATAACCTTATATTTTTTCAAGAGGTTTCCGAATATGCAAGGTAATTTGGAAAGACATATCTTCGATATGCTACGCTTTCAATGGAAATGCTTTATATTTTTAATGGTAAATCATAAACAATTTCATGACTTCGATAATTTGCCTACTTCAACTGAAAGTTATAATGACAGTTTGATGTGAGACACATTGTAGTGAGAACATACGGATGAAGAGCATGAAGAATATTGAATGAACAATCAGAAACACTCAAAGATTCACCAATCGTCTGAACGTATCCGAAATGTTCGGCCAGATCAGCTTTTTTTAATTTTGCTGCGACGATGAGTTGAATGAAAATAAGCATTACTACGCCATCAACAACAAATCTTACATATCCCAAAGAATATTCGAAAGAACGATACACGAATTATAGATTCCATAGCGAGAGAGTTGGTGCAATGGTCCTGGGTCCGGGTCACGATCCAAGGGTCGTGGGTTCGATTCCTCAACGGAGAGGGACATTTCTTTGATTATTTTTCCGACCCAAATATCGACCAATAGAATTGCACCATTCGACGTCACGTGGTACAACCTACATGGTATTATACTGATAATTTTTTGAAAATTTTCTCTGGTAGTTGCTATATATAAAAAACAAAACATGATCCAGTCAAATTAACCAAACGTCTTACTGACAGGTTGAATTCGATTGGGAAAAGTGGAGATTTTTCATGAAAATGAGTCGATTTGGAGTTTGTTCTCTGTCCACCATCGATAAAAAAGTCAAAGGAAATGTTCCCATTAATACGGAGAAGGCAAAAAAACAGTTTGGAACCAATTTACTACTTTTTGTACTGAGAGGGAATACACATCGAGTGCTGAAACGAGTGAAGCGTAATTGGCAAACATTATGAAAGATTACGTTTATATTATGAAGAAAATGGATGGAGAAGACTATAAGGAAGGTACAATAAAAACAATGTGGAATCAGACTTCCAAATTACTTCAAGAAAAGTATTTGAACGATTTCGACATCAAAATCAACCCATTTTCGGATGCTGCATTCAAGACCGCTCGAGGAGCTCGTGATGCCAAGCGTAAGGCTTTACAATCGATTCCGGAAAAACGGAGGGCAAGTGCAGCAGCGTTGGAGGAAAAAGATTGGGATGCAATGACCACTGTTTGGGACGAGGAAACTCCTGATGGCCTCCAGAAAAAATTATTCATGATAATATCAGTGGAATTGGCTTGGAGAGGTGGTGAGGGCAGCATGGCGTCAATACATCACTTCAAGGCAGAACAGCGAAATGACGGGGAAACAACTGGGAGAATTGAATACAATCCAATTTTCAGCAAGACCACACAAGGTGGTGATAAAAAATTATCAGACAGCAAGTGGCTGGTGGAGAATCGGGAAATCCCTGACAAGTGCCCAGTGAGACTGTTCCAGAAATTGAGAGAGAAGAGAGATGCCAATATCAAGAGCGACAGACTATTCCTGACCCAAAATCCATTCTGGAATAAAGTTCCAGGCGCTAGGTGGTACAAGGATTCCCCAGTAGGCCAAAACACGATTTCAAAGTGGGTTAAGGAGTCAGCACAAAAAGCTGGGCTTGACCTTGGTACCAAAAAAATCACCTAATACTCCAGTCGTGCAACAACCGTCTCCAATCTAGCGAAATCGGGCCTGGGAGAGCAGCAGATAATCAAAATAACTGGACATGCCAACAGTAACTCCATCAAGCCGTATCTCCAACTCGACCAGGAACACCACGAATTAATTGTCAAGAAACTGCGAAGGAGTGAGCCTACTGCAGAAAATGCCTATCAACAGTATAAACCTCATGCCATCTCACCTCCTCCGGGACCATTACCAATAACTCTGACTTGAAGAAAACATGCACCAATGTTTACAACAATTGTATTTTTAATTGCACTATCCTGAATCTTAATTACATGTTGTTTGATGCATTATGAAATTCTTATTTAGTTAACTGGACATTTCGTCTCATGGTGCAATTCTATTGGCCGACATTTGGGACGGAAAAATAATCCCCCGAATACCACACGAGCTTCAAAATTATCTGGCATTTCCCTCAAGGTTCCCTGCAAACAAATAAAGTCGTCAAGTTCGCGCTCGTGATTTTTTAACCTGAAAAACTTGACTCCTTCATTTGTTTGCAACGAACCTATCGGGAAATACCCGATAATTTTGAAGCTCTTGTGGTATTATAAGTGAGAATTTCATTTTGTCGTTTTGGGCAATAAATCGGCCAAGTCTCATGGTTGCGAATAATCAAAGCCTACTTGCTGAAGGACTTCGAAAGGACTCGATGTCGTTTGGTATATAATACCATAAATCACGTTTACTACCACTAGATTCCATTATACTCTAACATCAATAAATTGGTGATTGTTTTCGTGAATCTTAGCCCCGATCTGCAGGTTTTTCAGAATGGCGTTGTGGAAATGATAGATGGGTACGATTTCCCTTACAGATATGCCCACATTGTTGATGGCATCGACATGAGACTCCTTATTCTCTCCCGTTCTTGAAATCACACATTCAGAATTGAAACTTCATCAATCCTTGGCTGATAGGTTTCGACTTTGAAGAATTGACATTCGTAGGAAAACGTCACTTCGAGAGCATAATTAATATGCTTGGATTCGAAAGGAATAAGAATGTTAAAAGAGTCTAAGATGAATCAAAAACGAGCAATGGCAACGGTTCGTTGCTTACTTCGAGTACGAAAATTATCATATTGTATCTTGAATTAGATTCTAGTCAGAAAAAGTCGCAGTACCTATTTTATCTCGTTTCGATGGCAACGATATAGTCAATTCATGAAATGTTCGGAGTGTTTCATCGTATATCGTGTGTGATAGATGAAAATATTTCGCAAATAGTATCTCGAGGGGCGTTCAAATATGATGAGGAGATACTACGAAAACATCTTGACGACTGTAAAAAAATGTACTATATCGATTTGAGGGCTGGAGAATGAAACTTCCGTACGAACCGTGAGTGAAAATTCTAATGAAATGTTATCAGGAATTATTTTGCATATTATTAACGTGGTGCAATTATCAGACTCAGACAATATTGGTAATCAAATCATCCTGTGTTGTGTTTTGCTCGAAATTAATTTTTGTAGTAGATGAATTTCCTCTTAGCAGTTTTTTGGTTGCTAACCAACCACGATCTGAAAAAAATGAAAAGTCAGTATTGAGACCAATAGAAATGAAGAAAGATTGATGAAGTTGAATTTTGAATGACTTTTAAGAACGGAAGCAGATTTGATTCACACAACTAACAAACTCAAGGGGAAATCTTAGAAAAGGTCGGGAATCGGAGCTCGTGAGAAATAAGTCGGAAGGTAATTCAATGAGTTTCATTGTAAGCGTGCTTGTAGGTATCGTCAGTCAAAATTCACCAGGAAATTTGGGCAACCTTCAACTGTTACGAGTTATGAATTACGATTGTGTGAACTACGCATTCGAATGTAACACATGTCACCAAACTTCAAAGAGACAACGTGGGATCGACAATTCAGGAATGCTTTTTCTACGATTCGACAGTTCTTAAGATTGCTGCATGAATGCATGTATTATGTGACGCTTTCCGACTTCCAATCTACGATTGCTGCATGAATCCACCTTCAACAAAAGGAATGAATCCACCTTCAACAAAAACGAGTACCTAGTTTCTATAAATTTCAGTCATTTCATTTTTCAATGGACAATTCTGAGTTACTGAAAATTTCACACAAGGACAAAAGTTATCTTTAATGCAGCAATATTTCGGGGTAGAGTAGAAATCTGCCTTTCCGCACTTGTAGAATCCCCAATACTAGTTGTTGAGTGCTATTACTAGTGCAATTAAATTATATCATACTCATCTATTATTCACCAATATTGTATTGACACACCTTTGTACAGTAATCATTAGTATGGCACCTGAAAGTAGTATCATTTCTATACTCATTTCATTTGATAGTTCTTCCAGACACTTATGGACTTTTCTTTTTTTTTCTGGAAGATTCAATGTGTTAAGAAAGCAAAAACATAATAGTTTTTCTCCTTCTTCAAAACGAAACAAATGAATTCCAACTTCATTCCCTCTACAAAATTACTCAAGTTGTGTCAAATAATAAATGGCAGCCGTATTTTTTATCTGGTATAGGGTTGAGCTTATGCTGTCACTGCGCCTTTTCTAGCAGAGTGAAGTCGACTTTTATTGTCATTTCATCATCATCATTATAATATGTTGAACAATTCGGTGAAAAATGCCATTCTTGACATATTTACAACACAAACCATACAAAATCAAACAGCTCAATAATAAGGAAGAGCGAAAAACCCCCATTTAAATGACGGTAGACAATATACGTTTCAAGTAATGAGGAAATTATAATATTGTTCGGTGTTATTGATATGCCTGTCTCAAATTAATAACAAATGCTGGTCAAACATACCGCCTATCCATTTAGAAATAGTCAGACCGATTTCTTCGGGAACCTTGTGAATCGATACACTTAATTTTGGCTGCGTGTGGTGAAAGGATCCATTTTTTCCGGAGTGGGACCACAACAGTATCAGAACATTCATATAAATAAATTCAAATCTTTTCGGAATCCATCATTCAGTTGAATATCAAGCAACCGTCATGGCTTTCAAAGTAAGTACATCGAATACGTTTTCAATTTGAGAATTTTGAAGTAGTAATTCGACTTCAGAATATTATAATACAGTTCAAGTAATAATACGAATATTTTGTGGAGAATTCAAAAATATTACCAAACAACATCAAGTACCAAACGGCACCTTTGTGAAATAATGATGTTTATTCATTGATTTCAGTATCAACAAATTTGATATAAGTTATATGTATCAATCAAACTAGTTGAAAAATATAATGATAGTAAAAATATCTCAAAATTCCATGTGTTTGATCCAACCCTTCTCAGCTGAATCACTTCATTATTGACCTTTCATTCACTTGAAGATGACAATACATTGAAAAATGCTGTTTTCTGTCAACACCTCCAAAATTCAAAAATTAGTGTCAGCATCTGAGGGTTGTATGATCATAAATATTGAAATCTTTGATATAATAAAAACTCAGTACTGGGATCAACCCTTCAAAGAATATTTTTCTCAATGAGCAATAAGTATCACTCACTCTAATTTGAATGTTGTGTATGAATTCTGCAAATCGAGTGCGAGAGGTTTTAGTTTCGTTTTAGGGTACCAGACCTCTTTTGAAGTTTTCCAATTGAATAATAATTGAGTATACTAATGCATAGAAAGCAACGATGTTGTTATAACGATAGAATAATCAACTATCAAGTTTCAAAACTCACAATTTGATGTTATTCATGGGATCAACGATCAGATTGGAACCTTTGCTGTGGAATATTGATTTTTGCAGAATTCAATAACCTCAACAGAAGAAAACCAATTCTATCAGTATCAGTTATTTTTTTCTGAAGATGTTAACCTTGTTAGTGAAACGCTCATCGAGTGCAAATAATATCATTTAGGTGTTAGGGTAATTGACATCTACAAAAAGTTTCGATATATGAAATACTGATTAAAATCATTTCCATGGTTTACCTTTTTACATTTTTGTCCATTTTCTCTCTATATTTTTAATGAATGCCTACTAATTGATCAATACCCAAATTTAAATAACCTCGAATAATTTCTTCATTACAGTTCATCGTATTCGCTGCTTTTGTAGCTGTCGCTCGTGCTGGTGGAATAGGCTACGCCACTCCTGCCCTGGCTTTGGGCAGCCACAACTCTGTCTCATCCTACTCCACCGTTCAACAACATAGCCCAGCAGTTCACGCTGTCCACACCTACGCCGCCCCTGCCGTCCACGCCTATGCTGCCCCCGCCGTCCACGCCTATGCCGCCCCTGCAATCGCCAAGACCATCGTGGCCGAGCCATCCGCCCCAGCCAACTACGATTTCGGATACGGAGTGAATGACCCCCACACCGGAGACAGCAAAAGCCAACAAGAATCCCGCCGTGGGGATGTTGTCCAAGGTAGCTACTCTCTCATCGAATCCGATGGCACCAAGAGGACCGTAGACTACTCTGCCGACCCACACAATGGTTTCAACGCTGTCGTCCACAAGGAATCAGCCGTTGTTGCTGTCAAAGCAGTAGCTCCAGTCGTTGCCAAAGTGGCTGCCTATGCTGCCCCAGTAGCTCATGCCTACGCTGCCCCATCCGTTGCCTACGGAGCTGTTGCCCATGGATACGCTGCGCCAGCTCTTGCTCATGGTTATGCTGCCCATGGGCCAGTAGTTGCACATAACGTTTGGTGATTTTGAATGATATATCGATTGCGGAGTTTGTATATAGAATATTTATAGAAGAGGAAAATGAAATGAAAAATACTGTGTATTGAAAATATTCATTCATCCTCCTACCTCCAATCATTTTTATACATGATTATGATAATAATGGTGCCATCATTTATATAATGATAACTATTGACTGATACCTAGGGATTTCGGGGTCATATAATCTCATGATGTTGAAACAAATGATAATATCCAATAGTTCCAATACCTTTAAGATGATCAAAGCAAAAAATGAACCGGATCATTGCTATAAAAATTGTTATTATAGAAAACTTTGAAGAAAAAATAGTGTTTTTCGCAAATCATCAAACAATATTGACATTTACGACAATGTTAATTGGATAAATGTCCGCAATCCATGAAAGAAGTAAAATCATTTCTAATAGAAAAATATGATAGCCAATGTCTGTGTAAAAAGCAATTGAAGCGTTTTTGCAACGATGACATATACACTATGATGTTATTTTTTACCCGACAATGTAGTTTTACGGCTTCCCACTTTTTCATAGATTATCTCACCTGTTTTCATTATAAACATGAAGGAATAGAAAGATTTCCAGGTTTCAAGAGCCCTACTGGGTCATTTGGTTACTCCAAAAGGCTAAATCAAGAAAATCGACTCAGAAAGCCACCCATAAAACTTCATCAGAATTAGAACGAAAAAGCCGTAATCCAACTTTCTTTGCTAATCTCAACTCAGGAGTTGTGTTTTTGAACAGATTTATTTCGGAAAATCTTGACAGATAGCCATGCAACATGATGTAGCCAAGATATTGTTTGGATGAAAATATACATCATTGATTTCAATATTCATCGAGTTCGAGTTGCCCTGTCTACAAGATGAGACCGAGAAGTATAACGTTTGTTATTCAGATGAACCACGAATTTCATTCGGAAGAAATGCTTTTAATTTCGAGTTCAAACTAGGAATTCATTAAGAATTCCGAGAGAGAAGTTGAATTCTTATTGTATTAAATAATTATTTTTTTGCCCTCAGATTTCACTCACGTTTTTCATGAGAGAATACAATATTTATGTTGAAATCAAAGATTGAACTCGAGATTTATTGACTTTCCTCATAGGAAAAATCGGTGTTGAGTCAAAGTTGGAAGTTGACATTTTTTAAAGAGCATCTGTGATTCTTCTGTGCCTTCTTATATTCCAAGATGAAACAATAATAAATACACTCTTCCTGTAGAACTATAATACAATAACTGATAACGGAAAAAAAATCTGTTGGAAGTCTATATCTGATCTACTTGTCAAAACTCGAATGGAAATGAGCATTATTGATTGGAGGAATCGAAAAACCTAATAATATACTTCATCTACACCCGCTTTATAGTTGTAAACTTATAGCTGGGGACTAAGGAGACTTAGGCCACGCCAAGTCGAGAAGAAGTCTTGATATATATATATATATATATATATATATATATATATATATATATATATATATGTTAAAATTGTTCTAAAATTGTTGTTTTCGTTAACCAGCTGACGAACGTCAACCCTCAAAAGTCGAAACTTGTGCGAGAATGGATCAACGAGGCCTTACCTTTTAACGTGCGATTACCCAGACGGTGGCCGGGAGGATGAACCCCGGCCTTCCGCTTGATAGGCAGATAGCTAACCATTACACTACCGAGATATATATATATATATATATATATATATATATATATATATATATATATATATATATATATATATATATGTTCTTCTTAGAACGTGGAGAAAAAAAGCTTATGCAACTCTCATGTGATGGTTATAAATACACTCGTATAAACCATACGGAACACACCCTCGGCTCGTTTCGTATCCCGGTTAATACTCGTGTATCAATTACCATCATTATACGATCGTTGCATAATATACTATTGTGTGACATTTTAAAAATTGTCCCTCTGGTCATTACTCTGATATATATCACCCTGTATAGTGGAATTATTGAATTTCAAAATCGGCCTGGCCAAGTTTCACCTTTGAAACATTTTTTTCGGTATTATGAATTTTATGCGTTAGTTTTGCAATTCGTCATCATACATAATTTTGCGTGTTAGGTAGACTCAATACATATAAAATTGATGAATTAAGCATTATGAATTTTGTAAGACTTGCTTAAACTTCAATCAAATTTCTCTACTGCATAAATAGCTTCAGAATGCCATATTATGAAACTATTTCCATTACAATGTTTATTGAAGTAAAATTCTTATAGTAAGCGAGTGGTTTAATGGGAGACGGGTGTCGAGTCAGGGTCAGCTGGGCCTTGTCGTCATTCTGGAGAGATGAATGTGGGACAACAGATATACAGTAGCCCATACCAGCTCGAGAAACAAAAATTGAAGGAAACATTCATGCCAATAAAACCAACGATGACTTGGCAGAAATTATAGAATTGGGTAACATGAACTTGGTGGAATTCAATGATAGGAAAACCCAGGCATTTCTCCTTTCGAAGAAAGCCGATCTATCATCATCTAGTATTTAGACGTCAGGAGTAACTATTCCTACAGAAACAAGTATCTCGATGCTAGAAATTACGATCAGAAATAATCTCTCATGGGAAAACCATGTAAGATCGAACGCTAAGGTGCTTTCCAGAAACTTGGATTTACATTTCGGGCGAAGAAATACTTCACTTCCCGTCAGCTTCCAATGATCTACCCACTTCATTGGAGCATCGTAGACTTGTCTCTCTTCTATAAATCTTTTCACAGTCGGTGCTCTTCTGAATTGTCGTCCCTTGGCAATATCTACACGGATGACTCGACGAGTACAGAATCCCCACCCTTTTGTTGTGAACTTGGAGACTTGTCGAATCTCTCTTGCTCAGGGATTTTTTTTTAATAGAACAGCTGAACTTTAGAACTCCTCACCGAGAGAGGTTTCTCCTGAGGATTACAAACTCCAAAAATCCAAAGTGAATTTTAATTCGTATCTCCTGTCTCTCGATTCACGCGGTGTTCTCTGAACATTACAGGGATTTCGTTTTCAGGGATTCCCTTTTCAGGAGAGGCATCCAACATTGACCCATTGACCCAACATTCGCTTCATTGCCGTTTAACATAATGCAAGTACCCCTTTGAGATTCTTTTTCGTTCCATTCTGTTGTGTCATAAGCAGACTAGCTCCCGAAACGTCGCCAAGAGAAAGTATACGCATTTTTTTTCAATAAATTCGTTAATCAAATTTCAAAATTCATAAAAGTATGATACGTAACTGACAAAATGTCACTCAAATTTGCATATTTTTGATTTTGCCCAAAGAACAGATATTATAAGAACTTAAAGCTCTTTCCTATTCATTTCTAGGGAAAGGAAAACCAAAAAAATGGATTTCAGAACATTTTTACCTCCTCAAGGAACATTTAAACAATATTTAATTGAACCTTTTACCTATACGTTTGATTTTTTTCGATAAACCTTGTATATGAGAACTGTTAATTTTTCTCAAAGCAATTTGATGAATATTGGTGTTTTACTCTATACGAACTCCTTTCGAACATTTGGATGGTTTTATTAACGAATCCATAATGAGAATCATTTTTTCTGAGTACATTTCAATGATATGTTTTTATCTGTCTCGAATCACTGGGTTTGAAGATTTGTGTTTTTTTGATAGTGACTTTTGATGGTACCCTTTCTCACACTGATTTGATGGTTTGTAGTGACATTTTAGAAACTATTTTTGTGATTGTTCTTCTTGAAAACTTCCTTCGAAATTATTAAACTTTTTTCCAACAAGAACGTCAAAAGATGGAAAGTTGATAATTTTCCTCATAATTTCCATATCAAACTCCACTGTGGGTCTTTTTTGGTGAATATAATGAAAAATGTTATTCAATCCATATTACAAGCACCAAACTACCCGGAAGTAATCCACGTGAATCAGCAAAAATAGTCCGCTGTTACAATAGCCGCCCATCGCGCAATAAAAGTAAGCCAATTAAAATTAGGCCCGTAGACTTGAACATGAGTTCTATTCAACAGCCAGGCCAGCCTTAGAGAGTATAGTGTGAAATTTGTGGAATCGCGAAATGACGACTGTTGGCCGAAAAAATTATCCAAATAAACAAATGTCACCATTTTGATGTTATTATCTTTGAAAAGACAAAATGTTTCCTACGGAAAATGTGCGCCGTAATGAAATCTAAAAAATAAGTCCTACGCAGAAATCATGTAGAATTATTAGTTTGGCGGTAAATCACTGTAAAACAATGATTTTTCAAAAAAGAATTATTGTATTTACGTGGTTTATTCATAAAGAACTGTCCTGAAACTCATTCACCACCTGAAAGAAACTGTCCTGAAGAGATATCGGCAAGTTTTATCCAGCCATGTTATATAGTTTAGCAATAATGACCGACTTTTGTGAATCCAGCACATCGTCCATAGATTAGAATATCTATGGACGATGTCCAGCAGGTCGATTAGCACTTTTTCCACAAGGCCGAGGAGGTGTAAAAAATCGGAGTGATTGTTCTCGGCATATTCATTATAGTAGGAGAGCCCACGATGCTAAATCGGGATTTACTCGAGAGTCGTAGAGACCTATTGGGTTGCGAAGCTTAGATGATAAAAAGAAAAAAATGTTATATAATGTATTTTTGGGAAAGACTTTCAAAAATGTAAAAAAAAAACTGTTGCATGTACGTATGTTAATCTGATTGTTTTCATGATATGGATGGTCGTACGTAAGGGTTGGAAATGAAAAAAAAAAAATTCTCGAGCGCGTCAGATTTTCTGAGAGGATGTTAAGTGAACCTAAAAGAAAGCTCTTATATAATAATCTGACTGTTTGGATGTGACGCAGACTCGCGGCCGTTATTAGAATGTGAAGAAAAAATTCGTCATTTTGAAATACACAAGCGCGTCAGTTTCAGTTATATATAGTTCATCATAACGCCCCAGACGTTGCAGTCTCATAATCTGACGATTATCTGGAGGGATTCGCCTATTCTGCCAATTTGAATGTTTTTTTTAATTTTTTAAATAATTGAACTCAATTATTTGAAAATCTCAGGAAAAAGCATGCGAAAAAAAAGTATATGCTTTTTTTAGTAGAATACTTGTATTCATAAGACAATAATTGTAAGCAATAAAATTTTTAAAATGTTAAAACGTTGGATATTCGTTGTAAACAATATTATTTCACCAACGAGTCTGTGTGATCGATTGTCATGGCATCATGGCAACAGAAACCAGAGTGGGGATGGAGTGAGAGAGCAATAGATAGAGAAAGAGTGAGAAAGAAATAGAAACGTGTTGAGGGAAATATAGTATCACTTAGCTGCCCGCATTAACTTTATAGATGAATTTTTATTATTTCGGCTTGTGGAAATCGTCAGATTATATATTTTGTGCAATTCTTGAAATATTCCCTTCAAAATAAAAATAAAATTAGCCACGCTCGAGAATGTCGAGATGACTTTCTTGTTTTAAACTTTGTAGCCCTCTTCCGTCTTTAGGTCAATCTCGAATTGTCACATTAGTGGAATATACACGTTTCAGGATGGAAATAACTCACCCTACCTTAATCTGACGCGTTCGAGAATTTCAGATGATCAATTTTTTTTACTAATCTGATCCTTTATCCTTGAAGGGCGGCAATATATATATATAGGGCTCATATATGGTGGAAATACTTACCCTGGTACAAGGTATCCCCCTGTATAATAATCTGCCGCGCTTTAGTAAATCCAGAAATCGCTGCTTGGGCTCCCCTATTATCAAGGATTCAACTGAAAAGAATAGGTGTAAAAAAACATTTTTTTTGAAGATATTCAATTTTTACTTATAAACAAATGAAAGTTACGCCTCAACTATCTATTTAAGTTATTCAAGATGTTCTTCAAGATCCTCATAGGACTTAGCGAGGCTCAATATCTTTATCACAAGCCGAGATACAATCATCAATTGTTCAACAGTGATTTACCGTCAAAATGATTATTCAACGTGATTTTCGCATAGGACTTATTTCGTAGATTTTATTAGGGCATACATTTTTCATAGGGAACATTTTTCGATAAATCTCATTCCAAAAATAATTACATCAAAATAGTGATATTTGTTTATTCAAATAATTTTTTCGGACGAAAGTCCTCATTTCGCGATCCAACGAATTTCACTTTGGGGTCCAAACTACCTACAAAAAAATTCGTGATATGACACAACTGTTAAATAGAAGTCGCCGAATTCATGTACATTCCAACTGGACTAAATCGTATTCGACGTTCTTGATATAGTTAATATTAGCAAACTACCGGTTCTTGATTTCGGTGCAGGAAATCTATCGGCGGCCAAGTTCGTCCTTCGAGAACCTTGCCGGCCAGGATGTTTTTGGTCAAAACAGGTGAAAGGACCGGATCGATTCCGGGGTGGGGCAGGGCGTCAGCCCGTGAAAAATCGTATAAATGAAACTGAAATTATTCGAAGAGCATTGTTCAGTTCTCCGACAAACGAAAGACATGGCATTCAAAGTAAGTATCGCAATCATTGGTAATCTAATTAGCTCAAGTTTGTTGTTACACTGATAATCAAAATCCTTCATTGGCAAGAATATTTTGCTGCGAAATCTTCTTATTGGGGAAAATGAATTGTCTGAAAAATTAATTGAAATCAGAATAATTTTTTTCGGCACATCAATATTCACAATCAAGAACTCATTTATTACTGCCTAATACTCATTTCATCAAGATATTCAAGATTACAGATCCTGGATTTTTTATAAAAAAGTTAACATAGTAGTGTGCATTCATTTCATTTGTCAGTTGGTTCAAAGTGTTCGAATGATAATAAAAATTGTTTGTTGAAAAAAGATAACTTCTCATTCATGAAAATGATCTGTGTGGAAAATAATTAAAATAATTCAGAATATTTTTTCTCTTGACTATTCAATTTGAAAAAATTCAAGAATGCAGTTCCGGGGATTTTGAATAAAGTTGCTCCGTTTTGTATCTATATAATTCACCGAAATACCATTTTGTTGTTGTTGAAAATCATCTATTCGAATAATAATCAGAATCATTCAGGATGTGTTTTCATCAAGCGCTTCAATTTCCGAAGAAGTCAGTGATTTTTTTTTATTTTCCAAACATTGAGCTGTATTTTTTCGCATGTTTGAAGAAATTCAGGTGAAATTCAATGAATAGTAAACTGTTTCAATAAACTGATCCCAAAAAATTTCAAATAAAAAATATATTTGAATTATAAAGAGTAATGAGTCACATTTCATGAGTTCGTAACATCAAGTAAACACTTTCTGATCAAAATGATCATACCTTTGAAGTAACAGGATCCTTCATTTTCATATCATCTGCTGATAAATACATGCACCTAATGAAGTTTTAATATTTTGCATTGAGATGATTCGAATTGTAAGTTGTTCTTCAGGTTTTCGAACACTCAGGACTAGGTACACTCAATTCTCACCAATGAATATACAATTTCCAAACCAACATGAAAGAAACAAAACTGCAATCCACAAAAAATCTTCTCAGGGAGAAACTTCGAAAAGCACACTGAATATAAATTTTCAATATACGTGACATAAATTCTGATAGAGAATGCAAAAGGCATTACCAACAAAATATTTTTTTTATAAAATCGTCATTCATTTCCCTCTTGTTCTATCTTCCGCGCGGAGTATGCTTCATTATCGAACATGCTGGAGCCAATCAGATTTGAACACACTTATTTTTGTAGAATAAGTATTCAATTGTTTTCATTCTGAAGTATGGCTTCCAATATAATACTCCAAACTCGTAACTACTGAAATATATCTTACTGAAACAGATGAAATTCAATTTTTATATCGAGCAAGGTTTTGAGTAAGTTCAAACAAGTGGTTAAACGACAAAATCCTGACTAGGTCTATCCTTCATTCGTTGATGATGCAATTCTATCTTTTCTTACCGAAACTCATCTTCTTCAATGGAATCAAACTCATGATTCTGTTATTTGCTACTCAGAGAAGCTTCATTGACGCATTTCACTACTAAACAGTAATCAAAAGTAATAATTGAATTGTTTCCATATGAAGCAATTATCTGGAAGTTCACCTTCGGTAGCTATCACAAACTCATAAATTTTTAATAATATTTTTCATGAAACTACACAGTTGATAGTTCAGTAGTTCGGTTCGTATGCTGGTTTGCAGAACAAACAACGAATATATGTCAAATTCTATCACTGCCGAATTGGTAATCATTTGAAATAACACTTCCTCCATTTCAGTTCATCGTATTCGCTGCATTCGTAGCAGTTGCCCAAGCTAGCGGTATTGGCTACGCTACCCCAGCTCTCGCTCTTGGCGGCCACAGCTCCGTCTCAAGTTACTCCACTGTCCAACAACACACCCCAGCTGTCCACGCCTATGCCGCCCCAGCTGTCCACACCTACGCGGCCCCCGCCGTTCACGCCTATGCCGCCCCTGCTGTCCACGCCTATGCCGCCCCAATCGCCAAAACCATCGTAGCCGAGCCATCCGCGCCAGCCAACTACGATTTCGGATACGGAGTGAATGACCCCTACACCGGAGACAGCAAAAGCCAACACGAATCCCGCCGTGGGGATGTTGTCCAAGGCAGCTACTCTCTCATCGAATCCGATGGCACCAAACGTACCGTAGACTACTCTGCTGACCCACACAACGGATTCAACGCCGTCGTCCACAAGGAACCAGCCGTAGTTGCTGTCAAAGCCATAGCTCCAGTCGTTGCCAAAGTAGCCGCCCCTGTTGCCTATGCTGCCCCTGTGGCTCATGCCTACGCTGCCCCATCCCTTGCCTACGGAGCTGTTGCCCATGGATACGCTGCTCCAGCTCTTGCTCATGGTTATGCTGCTCCCTCAGTAGCCTACGGATATGGTGCACCAGCTGTCGCCCACGGATACGCTGCACCAGCTGTCGCCCACGGATACGCTGCTCATGCTCCAGTTCTTGCACATAACGTCTGGTGATTTCTTTGGCCCAACAATGAATTTGTAAATACATTATTTATAAGACAAAAATCGAAAATGAAGAATCCATAATAAAAGAACTGTTTTATATAAGAGCATTTCATTTGAATCATACAAAACAATGATCAAAAGAGCAAGTTCGTAGTCGAGTGCGAGTGATACCTGTTGCGTGTTGTTTCAATTTTTGACAATTAGAGATCAGAACGTAGAGATAGAGAATAACTGCGGAGTTCGAGGAGACCACTCATTGAATTTTTATAAAAATGCTTTTCCATGAATATTCAAGGAACTGGAAGTATGGGTCTTCTATAATTGCCATGCACATTTTGAATAAATAATCCTCATAGAATAATATGAAACTGGAAATCTGTAATTTCGAATTATGACATTTTGACCAATTACAATTTCCAGTGGAATTGAAAGCATAATTTCACAAAGATTGGGGAAAACTATTCTGTTTTTTCTAGACAGTATATATATATATATATATATATATATATATATATATATATATATATATATATATATATATATATATATATATATAATATGGATATCAATCCGTGTTGTCAGTATGCGAATCTGAACAAACAGATAAAAATCAAAGAGGCAACTTGTATTCCATTCAACAATAATCAATAGATTGCTACTTGTTCATTGAATATAGATCAATGTTTGGATCCTCCTATGAAAAGAAAAGTTTAACTGGGAAGATTGGGAAGATTCAATTCGAAGTGGGTTGAAACTTTTGATGAATTAGTCATGACAATGTCACTTTTCGTCACTACTCAACACTATTTCAAATCTCATAAGAAATTATTTAAAAAGAAGCCCAATAGCTTCCGAAACGTCGCCAATATGCGTTTTCCATTTTTTTCAATCTCCAATTCGAAATCATTTGATACGTAACCGACAAAAAAGTCAATGAATTTTGCTCTTGTATAATGTTGCAGTCACGTATCGAGGCAAATGCACCAATTTTTCCTAAAAGTGGAAAATATAAGACTTCATGGCTATTTATTTCTCTTGTCATTTCGTCTGACCACATATTTGTTAGGAGAAAAAAGGTTATTTATAAGAAAAAATCAAATCTAAAATCATCCATTGCGGATCACTATCCAGTGTTATTGGCGATAAAATGTATATTTGGTTTTCATGGAAGACCATTATTGGATTGAATTTATTGAGTCCATAAAAACTCGCGTTGAATTATTCCAAAAGCATATTGAATCCCCAGACGATGAAAAGCTGAAATCAAAGTATATCAGACATGAAAATAAATTGAAATAAACTACTCGAAAAAGCAAAATGCCATCACTTTGAAATGAAAATTTAAAAAAATTAGGTTCGCTCTAATTCAACAAACAACTATATAACTAAAAAAATGACGGAAAGAGATAACTCTGACCTTATTACCATCAGCGTGAGTAATAATTCCATATCATACAAAGATTACCCTCAACCAAAACGTCGAATTGCTCTCAAATACAAACCATTACGGCAACCACTCAGACTCGTTTTGAAATGGGTTGTTCATATAAAAAAATTAAAACAATTAATTAGATATTATGAGTTGCCAAATATAACCTTTGGGTAAAAGGAAGACTATTCACAACGAACCCTTATTCAGTTATGGTATCATTGAATTGAATTATTGGAGTAATAATTGGCAGTGACAAGGATGGAAACTGATGTTTATTTTTATCTGGCAGAGATTTTGCATCAAAAAACCTGTCCTAAGACAACTAGTAAATTATGCAACATGTGCAGCATTGAATATATTGACCAAACATTTTTTTTATTGCGATAGTTCAAAATATACTGAAATTATATTTTCAGAAACACAGCTTTGTATTTTTTCTTCCAATCCATAAACTATTCGCAAGCAGATTCATATTTTTCTCTTCAATTTGAAAGGTAGTAAATTTGATGAATTAACTTATTTATTCCTTAGTTCTGGAGGCGTATTTAAAATTTCAGAACTGTCGCTGTCTATTTTAGTTCAATCTCACTCGAAAATTCAAGAATTTTTCCCAAATATTTCATGCTTGACGTTTGTTGACATTCAAATGATTCGATAGATGTTACCTGGTGTGTATTTGAATTTTGGAATAGAAATGTCACTTTGCAGCACACCAATGACAAATTTCAATTATTGTGAGAAATAATCATGTTAGCGAACGTAAGACTATGCAGAAAAACGTGTATTGGTGAGTAGTTGTGACAATTTTTTTTTTATTGTATCTATATGTCTAGCTCATTTCGGCAAATCAAAAACATCAACCATGAAAACAAAAATCCAACCTCCTTATTTGAGGAAGTTCTCAGCTGCGGTATGATTTCTGACTGGGGAAACGACAAGACATTCAGCTCCACATTAGGCAACCTACAATACATTACTTATTAAACATTAGTTTACTGAAAAATATTTCACTGGAAAACTTTTTACAGAAAATAGAACTCAAGACTGACATGAGAACGCACTGTACATTGAATTTCACTGACTAGACATGAAAACAAAACACAAAATTCAACAGATTATGAATTACAAACACAATTTGGAAAATTACAAGAAAATTAATGAAAGAGATGAATGGAAAATGATAAAAAGTTAATATACCATTAGGAACCTTCTCTAGAAATCAGAATTTAATATATATGATATATGATATTTGTACATAGGATTAAGTAAAAATAAAATGATAAGTAGTGGTTTGTGAAAAATTTCGTGAGTGAAAAACGTAACCATAGCAACGGTGTGTGTGGAATCAACAAGAAGGTACGCGAGAAATTTTACGAGAAGCCGGAAAGATTTCGAGAAGAGTGAGAAATAGAAAAACCTGAAAGAAACCTGATGATATCCTAGGCAGTAATGAGAGCTGTAAAAGAAGAAAGAAAAAACTAGTACGTACCAGCTGATACAACTTCCTAGTTCCTGTTAGATAGCTGATATCCGGGATTCAGGAAACCTACTCATGTCCAGGTGAACTATTCCCATTGAACTTTTTCATTCCTGAGTGTATATTTTTCCTATTTTGGACCTCCTGAACTTTATTTTCAATCCCATATTAGAAAACATTCCAATAGACTATTTCAGCGCGTATAAAAAACATTTAGGTTAGAATGAACTGTTCGTTGTACGAACATTACAGAACTTGTTCGGAAACTGCACTGAGCAGAATCATTGTTCCAATTTTCACTATATATTTTTTTAGTGAATTTAATCGAATAAGTTGGGTTCCTCCTAGATCAGAAATTTTAAATATAAAGAAATTCCAAGATTATTCTTCAATATATTTGAATTTCTGATTCTCAAGAAAAAGGGTACTGAAATTGAAATATAATTGGTACTAGATTGGATTTTGAAGTTATTTTATTTGCTTCTCTCTTTCTCTCTTACAAAATACATGACATCAAGAGACAGCCCTGCAGTCCAGAGAAACCACACCGCTGATAAAGATTTCATCTTGTTTATTGGCGTCCGTCTGAGCTGAGGAAAAACTAAAGAGGCATGAATGCAGGTAAAAATAATCTACTGGGCATAATTATATTTCGAAAACTATAAAGGTATATACAATATTACAATTTTACATTTCTATACAAAGTTATAACTTTAAAACATTACTCAATTTCTCGATAATTGACAGATCAAACAAATCCTCAAACTATATGAATAAAAACAAAAACAAAATATAACAAATTGGCACCACAAAACGTGGGGCGATAAAAAGAAAAATAGTGAGTAAAATGGAATATAACAATATATATTTGTTCCACACTATAAGCTACACACGAGTTCCTCAGGATTCCCAAGAAACCTTTTCAGTGTAGGAAAACTCCTTACATCCTCCCATCTTCTCGTCGAGCCAATATCGAACACCCATACGCCGAAATCAGCTCATAAGATACGATCATGTGTCTGTGAATTAATTTGAAAGTTTGCGAGTTACGGTGCACTGCGAGCCTTTGTGCTCGATCACAATAGAACTGTGACTTTGCATAGATATACGTTCTCGACAATGCCGAAACCAGCAGCATGAAATTCAATTAATCTCCTCCGCTCTGCATACATATCAAGTTTGAAGTTATTGTGTATTCATTCGCTCCCCGGATCGAGAGGGATTTATTGAGATTGTACCTGATTCGGTTTTGGCGCTGGCAGGGATAATGAGACCAGCTCGATTCGGTTGGGAATTTGTGTTCATTAGCCGGCTCAAGAATCATACTGTTGAGTGGATTGCCCTGGTAGAATGAAACTTGTTTCCTAGAAAGAAGTTATGAATGGCAAAAAAAGAATCGAGAGGGTTTACAATTCGATTCAAATGTATTATTTTTTTTATATACAAATTCACACGAAATGGAAGCCCTGCAATATTCAAAGAACACCGTGTGGATCGAGGGACAGGAGATACGAATTGATATCAATTTTGAATTGTTGAAGTTTGTGAGCCTTAGGAAACAGGACAGGTCTCCGAGTTCATAACGAAGGAGTAGGAATTCCGCACTCGAAGGGCCATCTGTATTGATACTGCCAAGGGTGGAAACACAATTCAGAAGAGCCCTTCTACGATGCTCAAAAGTGAGTCCGCCAGCAAAGAATCACAACAACTTAATCAGCTACTAGAAGACGAAATGTTGCTGTCTACACCTTATTTCAGACATAAAGTATCCTGGGAACTTCGAGATGGTGAGATATTTGGTATGCAACATTCCGCTGAAAACATAAAGGGTTCTGGAACTGGTTTTCGATATCTTCAAAGAGACTGGAACTCTTTGCTGAACTACAATTTCAACCAATCTACACCCCATGCAAGACAAAAATGTCATGTCATATCTTAGATATTGGATGACGAATCTCACAACAGACGCTTGATGAATTTAATGGAACAAGATTTTGGAAACCGAGTTCGTTTTCGAAATGTTGAAAGATATCAATGGTTTTTACAAATAATGGTTCTTTTGATTGTTTTTATATACTTGTTTCCCCCATCCAGGAGAAAACTTTTCACTCTTTTCTTTATCATTTAGAAGGTTGAGTGAAAGTCTGTAAGCGGCCACCGGAGTCTTTTCAAATAATATCTAGTCAATCAATCAAGGTATACTTTATTGTCGAAAGAACGAGGTTCTTAAAGACAAAGCTTATGTACATTGTACATATATAACTAACGATTAGATTACAAAGACAAATTGAGCTTATGGGTTACACGCAGACAAGATACAATTAAAGAAGAATAAAACTATACAAAACAATTTTGAAATACAGTAATTACATACCCCTATTCATTGATAGTAATTTAAAATTGTATAGTTGATAGACAGAAAGTAAGAATAAATTGTGCATATAATCAAGTGCGTAATAATATATTTATCAGGATTCAAAAATTAAAACTTAAGGGTTATGTTCCAACCTCCGGGTATGTAGACCATCTACAGAGTGGAGACGAAAAATTTATCTAGTTTATAGTAGGCTTGTTGTACTAGTATTTTCTTCGTATCCCTTCTGAATCGCCTGAGTCATGTAGTGTCCCTGATGGCTGTGGGTAGGTGATTATACATTTTGATGCCGTTATGTATTATAGAGTCTCTAACTAAATTATTGGAAGGTCTTGGTAATCTGATATGATTGCTTCGTCGAGTATTATAGTATTTATCATTTGTTTCAAGAAGTGATTTATTTTTATGTATCAAAGTGACCGATTCTAGAATATATAGTGATATTGCTGTAGGTATACCAAGGTCTTTAAATAACGTTCTACACGAGTATCTCGGACATTTTTTGCATATATACCTCAGAGCTCTTTTTTGCAATCTAAAAACATCATCATGAAGGTAAGAGGTCCTACTCACGTATCAGAAGCAGCTGAAAACAGATAGGAAGTGAAAGCAATGCGCTTGAATATGAAAAGAAATGTTTAAAAAGGAAATGTAGAAACATTGAAAGAAGTCCTAACTCTATGTGGTTGTTGATGGTATCATCCGATATTCTATCAATAAATACAGGGGTTCCACAAGGTTCCGCTCTGAAGCTCACTTTGTTTTTGCTTCATATCAATGATTTTCTGGATAAAACATCTTTTTCGGTGCCTAGGTCTACGGAAGGCAGTACCCTTTATACTAGTTTCCCTTCCAGAGTCCACTTAGCACTAGTTTGTTTAGTATTCAGGATTTAGGATTGAAGTGTTGTTTCAAATAGTGATTCATAATGGATATCAAACGCTGTTGTATTATTTGTGGACGAAATAGTCAATCATCTATTCATCTATATGAAGTTCCGATGGTTAGTACAAAACAATCAGAACACGAGTTCAACTGGTCAATATAACAGGAGATTATTCTGTCGCTGATAAAAACAAAGTTCATTCTGCTCAGTTTTTCCTCTGGTAGAAGTTATATTTGTGTTATTTGCTGATTGCTTTTCAGAATTTCTCAGTTCAACATATTCATTCCAAGTTCTAGAATTAGTGACAATAGTTGTTACATGCCCAGTCAAAAGACGCAAAAACAAAAATTTAAAATCATGGAATAAACGTTCTTTCAGGAGAGTGTTTTCAAATACGGTCCTCTTGTACAGCGCGAAAATAGCGTGCACTGTAGCAAGCTTCCTAATGAATTGAAATTACTTAGATTGATCTGGAATATTGAGCGTCCAATTCATATGTATATATGTATCAAGATGCACATCTGTATTTATGTGTAAACAGAAACAGACAAATATAAGAATAATACGAATTCTTAGTTAAGAATCCGTGCATTTTTGACAGAATTCGTGTATCTTTATCCTTTATTTGGTGGATTGTTTTTATATACTTGTTTCCCCCATCCAGGAGAAAACTTCTCACTCTTTTCCTTATCATTCAGAAGGTTGAGTGAAAGTCTGTAAGCGGTCACCGGAGCCTTTTCGAATAATATCTCGTCCTACTCACGTATCAGAAGCAGCTGAAAACAAATAGGAAGTGAAAGCAATGCGCTTCAATGTGAAAAGAAATGATTAAGAAGGAGATGTAGAAACATTGAAAGAAGTCCTAACTCTATGTGGTTGTTGATGGTATCATCCGATATTCTCTCAATAAATACAGGGGTTCCACAAGGTTCCGCTCTGAAGATCACTTTGTTTTTGCTTCATATCAATGATTTTCTAGAGAAAACATCTTTTTCGATGCATAGGTCTACGGAAGGCAGTACCCTTTGTACTAGTTTCATTTCCAGAGTCCACTTAGCACTAGTTTGTTTAGTATTTGATGTGTTGTTTCAAATAGTGATTCATAATGGATATCAAACGCTGTTGTATTATTTGTGGACGAAATACTCATCATCTATTCATCTATATGAAGTTTCGATGGTTAGTACAAAACATTCAAAACACGAGTTCAACTGGTCAATATAACAGGAGATTATTCTGTCGCTGATAAAAACAAAGTTCATCTTGCTCAGTTTTTACTTTGGTAGAAGTTATATTTGTGTTATTTGCTGATTGCTTTTCAGAATTTCTCAGTTCAAAATTTCATTTCGAATTCTAGAATTAGTGACAATAGTTGTTACATGCCCAGGACGCAATAACAAAAATTTAAAATCATGGAATAAATGTTCTTTCGGGAGAGTGTTTTCAAATACGGTCCGCTTGTACAGCGCGAAAATAGCGTGCTTCCTAATGAATTGAAATTACTTGAAATTGAGCTTGACTATTGAGCGTCCAATTCATATGTATATGTGTATCAAGATGCATATCTGTATTCACCTCGAAACTCTAAACAGAAACAGACAAATATAATAATAATACGAATTCTTAGTTAAGAATCCGTGCATTTTTTGACAGAATTCGTGTATCTTTATCCTGTATTTGGTAGATTATTGAAAAAAGGAAGTGTAACACACTGACTCTGCATGAGTTGTTCTAGAGAATTCTAGAATTGCCGCCTGACGCCACCTGTGAAGAAATTTCAAGAATGTGAATTTCCCTGGATGTCCTTATCAAGTGAACCGTAGATCTGGCGTTTTCAATGAAAACATCAACATCGTACTGGTATAGAAGCCATTTCACCAGGAATATATGCATCTTGTCCCCAGTATATATGGTGCTTATTGATGGAATTCTGGAAGACTTTTTCTGATTATCTGTTAGGTGAAATGGAACTATTGATACTCTGTGCCTTTCGTATCCAAAGTTAAAATTCATATCAATATGAATATGAGCAAAGATGGTTTCTCTGAGTGAAGTTCAATGTGAAAGGCCTTACCGTCTTCTGACTGAAATAGAGACACTCTGCTGTGTTGCGATTTAATAATAATAGTCAATAATATAGCCCCCCGGGGCAGGGGCACCCAGGACCACGGAGGGGGAGGAAAAAAGGAAGGTCAGAGGAGGTCAAAGGGATGGAGGGGCAGGGAGAGAAGAAGAAAAGGGGTGCTGCCCAGGTGGTCTGTTCATAGGAGGTGATAGAGGAGAGGAATATAAGGAGAGTGAAGTGGAGGGGGAGGGGAGGAGGGGGAAAAGAGGGAAGGAATCAGAGGTTAGTATTTTTTCCTGTACGGTTAAAAGATATTTTTTTTCTGGACTTTTGCGCACCCCTGACATTGAATCTATGCCTCACAGAACGTGAGGATGTCTCAAAGATGTGGGCATTTCTAGTACTCTCAGCTGAGAGTGTTGAATACAAAAATATAATTACCAGTTGTTTATCACAAAAGCGGTGAAGCTTGGACAGAAATCTCTCTTTATTACGTTTTTTCCATGCAATTCTCCTCATATTATGGCGCAAACGAATATGATTTCCCCACGAACCCCGATGAATTGTGGGAAATTCAATCAACCGGCCATTGAAAAAAAAAAACAACACAACCCGGAAATGAGAAAACGATTCCGAATTAATAAAACGGTGGACAATACACAATCTCGAACATCAGCAATCAGTCGTCCGCAAAAGCATAAATCTGTAATCTGAATCTGAATAACGGCGGTATAATTTCAATAACGAACCACTACGTGCCGTTGGCAGAGAGAGAACTTTTCAAACGATATCGCCAGGAAAACGGAGATTTATTTCCCGGCGGGTATAATAGTGTCCGTGTCCGCCGGCAGCTTTTTTACGGCCGTCGACCAGTCAACGTCCGGCACAGATAGCGATTTGTATAAATCGCTAGGCAACCCTTGCTTTTGCTGACCACACGTTCTCGGCGGAATAGGACGGTCTCCGATGCCATTGCAGTTCCTTTTTTTGTCAGTAGGTGGACCGGACATCGGAGCTGATATTTCCATCAGGACTGAATTTATTCAGTGGAAATTTTCGTTCGTTGAAGGGAATGACTCAATCGACAATTTTCCAGTGGAGTGCTAGGAGGTTATTCAAAACAGAGGAGCATTATTTTCATTTTTTTCATATATATATATTTATATATATATATATATATATATATATATATATATATATATATATATATATATATATATATATATATATTCATCAACAAAAAGAAAAACAGTTCAGAAAATGGTCCTTTGGTGGATGCAGTTCGCCACAGACCGACCATTATTACCTGAACAGTCATTAGCCAAAGGTCCGACAACCATTATTGACCCGACGGCTGATGGAACGGATCATATCGGCTACAATTTACGACCGAGAAACTATTTAAGAACTGGCAGAAGTTTTTCGAACAACAGTTGCTAGCACCAAGTAGGAACGGTAACATTCTTGAAAATGCCAGCTGAGATGTTGGCGAAACGTCGAAACTCAATACCGACAAACCAACGGATAAACTCCCAGAATACCAACTTCGCATACTCAAGAATCCGTGAAACTGAATCAAACTACCCATGCTCTCATAGTTACTGCCTCCCAATGAGAGCATGGTTAGTTTGGTTCAGTTTCTCAAGACAAGGAACACACCAGGAATACTGATTCTATGATTGTGAGTAGAACTGTTATTTTCGATTCGATTTTGTGCAATTTTGTCATATTCTTTGTAGCTTTTTTCCTGATGAAGCTAATAAACATCAGCGAAATATTGAGATTAAGAACAAATGAGTTTTATTAGTAAACAGACCGCAAACCTGAAAACTTCCAAATCTAGTTTATGAAGTACGGTCGAGAAAACATCACAAATATATATATATATATATATATATATAGGAAAGTAATTCGTGACTGCAACCCCAAAAAATTAATTACATATATATATATATATATATATATATATATATATATATATATATATATATATATATATAGTGATTAGAAATGCCAGGAAATCATAAGGACTTTGGATTCACATAAAAGTGAGATATCTCAATGAGTGCAATTAGTATTTTGCGCTAAATATCAATATCAATTGTGGAAAATCATCATAAAAAGAAATCACAGGAATCAAAAATTTAAAACTTTTGGTATCGATAAAAATCAATGTCAACCTACTCTCTACGATTGAATTGAATCAAAACTCAGACAGATACGAAAACAGAGTAGATATATTTGATAGACAGTAGTTATTGAAGTTATTAGAATAAATGTATTATCATGCTCACCGAAATTCTATATTTTGGCGAAAGAGCCAGGACTTTCCTTTACCGAAAAAGAGCACAAAATTCAAGATGGAATCAGGATGGAAATGAGGAGGAACAGGAAAATTATCCCATTTTCTTCGTGAATTGTATGTGTGTGTAATATAACGGACGACTTGATTTAATGTTCTGAGAATTTTCCATCGCTTAAAACTTTGGCGAACATTCTGCTGCCTAAAATGGCGAAGGCGCTAATGTAATAAAAAAGATCAAATTCAGAACACTGTTTACAAACATAAGGAGTGACGTTTCTCCCTCAAGAATTCTATTAATATACTGAAACAAGTGTTATACACTATAATTCCATTGATAAGTGATCAGATTCAGAGATAAGTGACAGATAGCCAAAGACATTGCGTTTTTGTGGCTTCATCTTCAACACTGTCGATGTTTTTGTGTACATGACAAATCTTGACGCAAAGATCCTTTTTCTGAGGGCAGAAATACACGCAAATTCCTCAGTTCGACTGGTATATTAACAAAAAAAATGAATAAACTGCAATATCGTATTGAAAATATAAGTTTCAACCAGAATTAGATGTTCGAACTTTTGAATCACCAACGGTATTGAAAAAAATTCCTCCACTATTCCAAATGTTTTTTAGATCCGGCATAAGCTCGCCTGTTAATTATTCATTTCAAATAATTTCTGAACATTCAACTGAATAGCGGGTTGAAAGGGGAAGGCGCTTTGTCACCATTCGTACATTTTTAAATTTTTTTTTTATAGATTTTCTATAATGCTATGATCATTGTTCAGAGTAACTGTGTGACACTAGACTTTGCTATCCTTTCGTATTTTAAATATGCATAGTGTTCCTCGAAGCGGGTTTCGTTGGTTTACAATTCGAATTGGTATCGAATACCTGTTCAAGTCCTCTAGTATGATGCTATACATCTTTTTCTACTCCCAGATTTCCCTAAAAGAATATGAATTACTGATTCAGTTCGTACCTGCACTTCCTCATATTGTGAGATATATAAATAACTCATCCTAGTGTTCAGATTTGGTTCCGACTACCTTCTCTTGAAGGTGCTAACCTTGTTAGCGAAATGCGCGACGAGTGCAAACAATATCAGTTTGGTTTGTAACTTGGGTATTTTTGTGAAGAGAATAAAGTTCAAGGCATTCTTTTCTGGCCTTCTATTTCTTCGAATCAACGATTAGAAAAAACAAACTCCCATGAAAGGCGTTAAAAAAAATTACAACACTCCATGTTGATAGTTTCGTGAACATCATTAAAGACGTTTGATTCATTCGCAAAGAAAAGGAAGAGTCCTTCTGAAACAGCTACTTCCCTGCCTCATTACTGTTTTAGATGGACTTCTTTGTTTGGTATACACGTACCTATAAACAAAGAGCGTTTGTAATTTACTTCTTGCATAGAATTTGTTATTTCTATTTTTTTTTTCATTCGGAGAAGGAGAAAGCCAATCTCTCAAACCCCATTCTCTCCACAAAACTACCCGAGGTACTAATTATCGTTATAAGGATGGTTGGTTTGGTTATCGAAAGAATGAGCGATAAAAACTGATGACAGACTTGTTCCGAGTTGGATGTTTTGTAACATTTACTATTCAAACTTTTCATAAGATTCACACAGTGGGTGTTAAATGTTAAATTAGGGTCCATACTGATTCCTAAAAACTTTATGCATTTCGATTTTTGAATAATCAAATCATTCAATTTGAGATCAAATTCTGGCATATTTCCATAGTGTCCCAACTGAAAATGCATGAGCTGAGTCTTACATGGATTAAGAAATAAAGAATTATTGGATAACCAGCCAGAGAGACTCTGAAGGGTGGATTGAACGAAATTTTTCAAAAGATACTCATCCTTTCCTGAGAACAAGAGTGTAATATCGTCTGCATATAAACAAGAAAACATCCCTGGTAATATTTCAGGTAACTGATTTATATATAGAGCAAATAAAATCAGCCCCAGAACCGAACCCTGAGGTACACCATTTTTTTTATGCATGTGTGTTGATATGAGCTGTTCGTGTACATTAAATGATTTATGTGATATTTTAACACTTTGGGTGCGATTTGTCAGATATGATTGAAACCACTCATGTGGTTTGCCCCTTATTCCAAAATTATAAAGTTTATTCAATAATGTATGATGCTCAACACAATCAAAAGCTCGACTAATGTCACAAAACACGGCTACAGGACAATTTTTTTCTTCCAGATTTTCTAAATATTTTATCATAAATGGAATATATAGCTGTCATCGTTGAACGGCCTTCACGAAAACCGTGTTGATTATTATGAAAAATGTTATTTTTCATAAGAAACCCCATCAGAATAGTCATCATGGCATATTCGAAAATTTTTGATATAACAGATGATTGTGACACCGGTCTATAATTCTCAATGTTTTGTCGATCACCCTTTTTGAATATAGGCGTTATCAGCGACATCTTTAATCTGGATGGAAAAATTCCATTTTTGAATGATTCATTTATGATATGACAAAGAGGTTTTGTGACATCAGTCGAAATCTGTTTCAAAACATGTGCAAACATACCATCAGGACCACAGGAATGTTTGTTTTTAAGTTTATATTTTATTATTTGCTCTATTTCCTCTTCATTTATATACCGAAAGAACATACTATCCTTTACAATTTGAGTGGATTGTTCGGGAGTCATTTTACTTAAATTGTTTATTTTGTTTATAGTCTCGTAAGGAGAGTTGATGTACACGCACCTACTAGCACATAGTGTCTTTGAATTTTTTTTATTGTAGTTATTTCAAAGAAGTTGTCGTTCCTATATTTTGATCCGGAGAAGAAAAGAGCCAAAAAATTATTTCTCAAAAATTAGGTCAGTGTTAGGATAGTTCATATACAGTAAAAGTCCTAACCCACCGTAAGTGAGGATCGAACAGGAAATTGTAAAATGTGTTATCATTACAAATTTTCATCATAACATATTGTGCAAAATAAGTGCGGAAAAGTGCTAATTTCTCACAAGTTTGAAAATTTTACGGCACGAGCTCAAGCGAGTGCTACGGTTTAAACGAGTGAGAAATTGCATTCCTGCTCGTTTTAAACACTATACTTTTTCTTTCTACAAAGGTCAGTGACTCATTTTTAACCTTATGGTGTCCAAAAGGAGCAAATAGTCGATTTTAGCATCGAATATATAGACACTATTCAATTATATTTCCAAAAACACTTTCAGTTTTGTATTTTTTTCCAATCCATAAACTGTTTGTTTGCAGTTTCATATTTTTCTCTTGAAGTTTAAGGTGTAAATTCAATGACAATAAATCAACTTGTTCTCTAAGTTCTAGCAGAGAATTTTCAATTTCAGAACTGTCGCTATCCATTTTAGTTCAATTCCATCTGAAAAATTATGGGACAAGAATATTTTACAAACATTTTATGCTTGACGATTGTTCACATCGAACGATTCGATGCCTAGCAATGTGTGTATATGTGGTAAGATGCCTAGGAAACCCTGGTGTATCTAGTGATTCGATATTGTTTACAATTTCTTGGCAAAAACAATCGAAGATTACAAAAGCTTTCTAAATTTTGTATTGGGGGCGTTATATGAGCATTTTCGATAATCTGTCAAATGTCGGTTTTGTCAGATTTACGTAACTTTGATGTTTATTGTTGTCAATGAAAACTGAAATTATTTCTTCGCACTCAACAGTGTTTAAAAGTCTATATAAGTAGAATAAGTGTTGAAGTTATTACAAGTACTTTTTCACGATCTGTAGAAGATTTCCTATTTTGTGTGGTCAGTCAAAATCTGGGGATCCAAATATTCTTCTTTATTCAGTACCTAAGGCAAGTACAAAACAAATCACCCCAAAATAATAACATGAATGTAGCGCTGTAGCCAATTTTATTCGTTTCAGCTTGAGCGAAAGTCTTATATCGAGGAGGAAATCTCTGTAGCTCTTAATAATGAGATATTGAAAACAAAGTAAATGAAGGAAATATCGATGTGATACGTATTTCGAACCGTTGCATAACTGTTGTGTGTATACCCAATTCCAAGACAGTCTATCACTTTCAATACACTAGCATGAACTTTGTCGTACATTCTCAGGTGAATGGGCAAAGTATTTTTTTCTCGGAATCGAAGTCTTGTCTTACAAACTGATATAAAAACACTAAAAACTTGTAGAGATAGCAGGTGACAGTGACAGTATTGACAGGTTGTTAACGGTAGGTTTCCACGTTACATGCACGTTTTCTGAAACGCATTTGATTGGCTGTCAGGGCTGTCAAAATCTCAGTAGGCAAATAATAAACAGTGGTAGAATATTTGGTTGCACATTCCTCTCTACTGAAAATTAAGCTTCATATGGTATATGACTGATCGCCATCTACAATAGCGATCTGAAGCTTTCGCGATCTCAGAAATTAAGCAATCGCTTTTCGCCAAGTTTATCCCAAAATTATTCAGATATAAGTGGAAACACCAGGGTTTCCTAGGCATCTTAGTATGTGGTTATTTCAATTTTGACACAGGAATGTCACTTTGTGGCACAGAAATTCCACTTTGCGGCGCACTAAAATCATATTTCAATTATCGTGAGAAATAATCATATTTGCGACCGTAAAACCATACAAAAGAGCGTGTTTTAGACAGTGGTTGCAGAAAAAATACCTTCCAGTTCAACAAGATCTACTATATTTCCCCAAAATTTAACTTTCCCATTGATTCAAGTGAATGAAAATAATCATTGACCAACTCCATGACCGACTCATCTCCTCCAGCAACAAAAAAGTCCAAACGCACCGCAAACCAATCCGACCCCGAGAACCATCCCCGCACCCTCCAACCCCCCATCCGGCGTTGTATCCAACTCGCCAATCCGGCATCGTAATCCTCATTTAATGAAATTCCGGAGCGAGGCGAGAGATCCGACCACCTCGGCCGTCATTATCCCCTTCTTTTATTCTACATATAACCTTTCACATACCGGGCTTTGTCCTCGCTTTCAAAGAGACAATTTCATGTAATTGTGCATAAAAGTCCGAGGAGGAGTCTCTCGCTGCCGCGATGCTGGAAGAAACCTCATCACAATGGAGCCGTTCTCGCGGAATGACTTCAGAAATAGCGTTCCTTTGTATAAGATCGTCGTCGAGATGAAATCTCGTTTGTAATTCTATGGCGGGAGTCCTTGTCGATTTCTGGATGAGGCTGCGAAAAGGGTTTTTTGATGTTCCGTTTGGTTTCTAGGTTTCTTTGATATACACTGTGTTGATCAAGAAAGCGTTCACCTTGAGAACAATTATTCCTGAAAGTGGTTCCCCCGCATGGACTAGGAGTCCATTCTCAGCACTCTCTTAACCTCACCTCCTCAAGGTGTTTGAACATATTGCCAAAGATCATCCCCCTCACGCCGAATTGCCCAAACAAGGATCATCTATCATCTTCTTGATGTTTTTTTTTCATATATGTAGATTCACACGAAAGGGGAACCGTGTAATGTTCAAAGAACACCGCGTGAATCAAGGGACAGGAGATACAAATTAACATTCACTTTGGATTTTTGAATTTTGTGAGCCTCAGGTAAGACCTCTTCCCCAAGGAGTTCCAAAGCTCAGCTCTTCTATTGGAAAGAGTTCCCTGATCAAGAGAGGTTCGATAGGTCTCCAAATTTACAACAAAGGGGTGGGAATTCTGTACTCGTCGAGTCATTCATGTAGAAATTGCCAAGGGTGGACTGATTGATAACAATTCAGAAGAGCACAGACCATCAAAATATCTCTAGAGGAGAGACAAGTCTCCGACTCTTCTACGATGTTCCAATGAAGTGAGTGAGTCTTTGAGCGAAGAATCACCAACAAGACGGTTTGCCTCTCTCTGAATAGAATCGAGAAACCTCAATGAATGTTCTGGTGCCGAACTCCACTCTGAGCCATGTAGATCATTAGAACCTGACGAGAAGTGAAGTATTTCTTCGCACGAAATATTAATCCAAGTTTCTGGGAAGCACCTTTAGCTCTCACATGGTTCTCCTAAGGGAGATTATCACTGATCGTACTTCCCAGCATCGAGATACTTGACTTTGTAGGAATAGTTACTCCTGACATCTGAATACTAGATGATGATAGATAGGCTTTCCTTGAGAAAAGACATGCCTGGGCTTTCCTAGCATTAAATTTCACCAAGTTCATGTTCCTCCATTCTATTATTTTCACCAAGTCATCGTAATTTTATTGACGTGAATGTTTCTTTGAATTTTTGTTTCTCGAGCTGGTATGGGGACTCTGGAAAAAAACTAGTATGAGGAGTACTGTGGTCCGCAAAATCATTGATATGAAGCAGAAACAAAGTGGGCGCTAGAACTGAACCCTGTGGAACGCCTGCATTTATTGGGAGAATATCAGATGATACTCCATCAACCACCACATACAGAGACCTATCAGACAAGAAACTCTTCAACAAAGCACACAACTGAGGGGGCAAACCATAAGACAGCAGTTTAGAAAGGAGACCCCGATGCGAAACTCGATCAAACGCTTTCGAAATATCGAGCGCAACAGCTAACTTTCCTCCGAATTTTTGCTAGGGAGTCTCATATTACTAAGTCTACAATATCTTTGTCCTAAGTAGCAATGAACACATTTATCAGCTATTCTTTCTGAAAGTAACAGTTCCATCGAAATCGCGATGGAAGTGTTGTTTGATCAGTTTTGTTGTTGCAGAAGCCTTCTTGCCAATGGAATGATTAGTTCTAAATGATTCGAGATATAGCTGATACAATTTGAAAACTGTTGCACTTCATTATGGGCTTGGTTGAATTTTTGAGTACACTGTAATTAGATTATTATAGAGTTATGGAATTTTGGATGAAAATCAAAGTGACGTCTTGAATATGAAAGAAGGAAAATCGAATATCTTCACACAACTTTGTTAATATGTACGTGTATATAATTTATTGAAATATGGAAGCACATCCATGAAAAAGTTCTTTTCTAGTTTTCCAAGAGGAATCTTAGAGTTATATGCCCTTCCGAAGGTTCAAATCATATATTTTGAATAGCTATATCAAAACTTTTTTGAAAAATTGAGGTTTTTCCATATTCATAAACTGCAAATTCTCACTGCGTTCCTACATAGTATAAATAATATTGTTTCGCATAACACCTGTTTTCAGTACTGTAGTATTCGGAAGCCTCTTGGTTGTTTGTGAGCTTTGTTATCTTAAAACTTTTGAGAAATCGCACTGAAAATATACATATTTGGCTCAAAATCAACTCGATAAAAAAGAATCTCTGACTGTAGATTATAAATACAACTTACTACGTTGTATTCAATTCAGCTCTCTAACAGCCGTTAAGGGAAGCGACGGGGCATTATTATCCCGCCACCAACTCTTGGCAGAGATAGTTTTTAAATCTTTTGGCAGTTTCACGAAGAGCTTGAGACTGATAATTTCTATAGAAGCATCGAAATACAGAGATTTTGATAACAATTATTTAATTTGAAGTACCAAAAAGAAACTGTCACTTTCGAATGACAATTGGTAAATAATAGACTTCAAACAGATTGCGGCAACATGAGGAGTGCTGCCCACCAAATGCCAAAGAATATCAGACGCCAAATTTGAAATTCAATATGAACGTTCCAATGCATTTCCACCAATGTATTGGTACTAGTGCGTTAATTTCATGTCGTCATCGATGACGTGTAACAGTTTTTGAAATGGATGTATGCGAACTCTATAAGAACAAGGGACTCATGTTTCAATAAAGAATTGATATTTCAACTTGTGTTATGTCTATAAATAGTAAGGTGTATGCACAGCTTCACAAAATGAGAGCCTCATTGAAGCCTGTTCACTTCCTTCACATATGCTAGGTGCACTACCCCCAACGATCGATCAATCTAACCTCCTCAAGATAGTTGAGGTCTTGCCAAAAATAGCATTCCTTTGTATCGTCGTGAAGGTGAAATCACGATTGTAATCCTACGGTGGAAGTTCTCGTTGATTTCCTGGTTTCTTTGCGATAAGCGATATTGAAGATATACACCGTGTGCATCAGGAAGCGTTCACCATGAACACAAATATTCCCGGCAGAGGTTTCCCTACTTAGGCAATGGGTCCATTCTCAGCAATGTTATATACTTTGATGGGGTTTGAAAACCCTGCCAGAGATTATCCCTCTCACGTCGTTTGAACTGACTCAATTCTGCCCAAACAAGATTTATCTTCTGAAGAGATTGATGGAGAATCACACATGACTAGGGTTTTTCCTGGGCATTCTCAGGTATTTATCAGCTAGTCCTGCATCAACCTCTCCCCAAAAGTTGCAGTTCCATCAAATTTGTGATGGGAGTTTTGTTTGGACAGTTCTGTCGTTGCAACAGCCTTCATGCCAATTGAATGCTAACTCTTTAAGAATGAGGGTCTCATTTTTCTAGAAATTTGATATTTCAACTTCTTTATATCTATTAATGGTGAGTTGTGAGCGCAAGATAATTGACGGTCTTGCCATAAATAACATTTCTTTGTATGAAGTCGTCGTCGAGATTAAATCCCGTTAGTAATTCTACGGGGTGCGCTGGCTGTTTTCTGGATCAGGCTGCCGAAAGAATTTTCAGATATTCTGTTTGTTTCCTAGGTTTCTTTGCGACATATTCTCTGGAGGATATACACTGTGCTCGCATAGAAAGAGCCCACCAAGAGGATGAATACCCCCAGAAGTGGTTTCTCACATAGGCTAGTGGTTTATTCTCATCAAATTTTTAAACTTACCTCTTCAAGGTGGTTTAAAATCGCACCCTTTTATGTTGACTAAAGTTGTTCGATACTCGCCAAACAGCGATTCTACACCTGAGTAGCAGTTCAACTCTTTCGGGAAGAGGTGAGATGAGTATTGTTCGATCAGAATTGAAGTTGCATCAGTAAAAACAATCAAATCATTAGGTCCAATGGGTTCGAGGCAGGCAGCCTTCATGCAAGCCCCTATTTTTATATTCAATACAGATACTTTCACAGGAAATAAGATATATTATCACTGCTATTCCTACATTGGAGCTGTTAAATTCCACTCAGAAGAACAAAAAGTGTTTTTTCCCAATCCTCTAATCACAAACTCTCTGGCATCTCTGAAATATAACAACAGATGAGATGTGAAGAAATTAGTCTTTTGACCTTCCATCCCGGTTGACCCGACTAGTGGAGGGGTTTCCTATTCCTGCATCGTGAACCTGAAAATCTCCTTGAAAGAAAAATATATGGGAATCTTTATAGTTTTGCCAAGGTTTTTACATGAGACCGTGAGCAGTGAGCCGTGTAGTGACCACTATCTGCTATTCCACTGTGATTGGAGAGTTTGTAGAGGTTATACCAACTGAAAAAAATATAGTGGCAGTTGATTTCTCTCTGGATGAAATCTTTATTTTTTTTGTGAACGAATCAAACGTCTTTGAATACCTTGTGATTTTTTTTATTTTATTCCTTCCATAAAAGTTGTAATTTCGATATTTTCATCCAGCGATGAATACACCAAAATGAAATGAAATTCTTGAAAGAATATAAATAAAATCTTTCATGTATGACTATTCCCCAGTAAATATTCTCCAGATATTACTTATTGAATATTCCATGTGTACGGTATATTTTTATGTGTCATCATTATCCCATAAGATCTATTCTCAGAGCATTCTCCACAGTCTACTTTTAGAATATTCTTTATGGCATATTTTCGGAATATTATTCACGGTATATTCATGGAATATTCTCTGTGGTATATCACTGGAAATTTGGGAAATTTTGGTTGACATTTTTCAGTTAGCGTCGCTGATATAACTGTGAGGATAAAGTTAGGATTGAAGCAGACAAAATTGTTTTTTGGGTTTCTGACCTGGCACAATCTGAAAAATTCAGTATTAATATTGGAATCTATACAAGTGTACAAGGTAGACTTTCATCTACTCAGACAAGTTGCTGGGAAAACTAAAAACAGTTCCATTCGGATAGAACAAGTCCAATTAGTCAGCGACTTCTCGTATAACTGGATTTAACGTTATGCGATGGGTTGAATGATGACAAGAATTCATACGGGAAACTGCTTGTCGAAAGTAATTGCCTACTTTGGAAAGTTGGGAAAGCAAAGTATCAAGAAATGATGACAAGGGCTTAGCTTCGTTGCCTATATGGAAGTTGTGAAAAGTTGCAACAAAATTCCAGCAGCATATCTTAGTACATTTTCATTTTAGTATTGGTTGCGAAAATGTGAACGGTGATACCATGCTTGCTTCTTTCATTCACACATGAATATTCCAAGGATAACCTGAATTATTCTTGCATATTCTTAGAAAATACTCTTTTGAATATTCCTCGAATATTTGTTTCGCATATTCCTGAAATATTCATTGTATATTCAGAATTATCTATACATATTTCCTGAATATTAGAATATTTTCAATCAAAGATGCTACGAATATTCAGAATATTAATAGAATAATTTTAGAGAAATATTCCCAGAATACCCCAAAGGTTTGCTAGGAGCATTTTCAGAAAATATTCTATAAAGGATGTTCATATGCCTGGAACAGTCATAGGATGGTACAAAATCCATTGGAGAATATTTCATGAATTTTCATGGAATATCTTTTGTTATCTGGTGAAAGTTACTTCGAAACAAGTTCACAGAACTGGAGCTTCGTCACCTTCCCATCGTCTATCCTATCCAAAATCAATAATGGGCACATTTTACCCACGCTAGAAAACAAACTGCAAGTGTAGGTACATACACACAAACAAAACGCAACAAAGTAAACAACTCCCTTTCAACAGGTGTCTTTCGATATCCAAACACCAAACAAAACACGCAGTACAAACATAACCTTATCTACGATCTCCTTTCAATCTGGCTTCGGGAACTGTCACTTAGAATACCGTCCGACAAAAAATAAATCTAGATACCCAATACTCGACGAACAATGGCAATTACAGAATCTTATCGAGATATATCAGGGGTTGAATGTCAGCAGCCCTACTCGCATCACAATATGTTACATAATAAGGAATTAGGCCAGCTAGTGCTCGAGGGCTTATCTCCATCACCGTGGAGACCGCAGCTCCCACGCAATTTGGTGAGGTGTAGTTGCAGATTTTATCTTGGGTATTCATCAGTAGTACTTGCAGAAGGGATATAATTTCATTAGGAGAGAAAAGTTACGAAGATCTGAACTTTTTTTTTTCAGAAAGGCGTTCATTCACATATTTAGGATGTTGAAATAGATTATATTCATTGTTTGAAAGCCCTTATTTTGTGATTGATGATTGTTTTCTTCATAATTCATTGGTTTTTCAACCTACGCAATCTAAACAGAACTCAGAAACTTCTGGTATAAAGCATATTCGCCCATCATTAAAGTACTGTATGAAATTCATTGAACAAAATTCAATAAAAAGGCCAACTTCATAGAATCAATAATGCAAAATGGATTAAATTCAATAGAAAAAATATTGACGGAAAATGAAAATCGTAACTCACCCCAAAGTGGAGACATGATACCCACACAATCTATTCTGTAAAAAATGTTATACCGACCCTTCGACTGTCTGAAAAGATGAAACGAATCGGTAACCAGTATAATATTAGAACAATATTCAAAAAAAAAACAAATACTTCTCGTTCAATACTGGCACATATTAGACTAACTAACAAAACATAAAACACGAAGTATTGTAATTATCAAATTCCTTGTTCGTGCGGTCGATAATATATCGGTGGAACATGAAGATCTCTGGAAGTGCGAAAGAGTGAACACAAGATGTACATCAAGAAGAGAATTATTGGTAGTTTCGAATTATCAGAACACATTCTTATTGCCGATGGAGATTACACAGTAGAATAGAATGACACCCAAACGATGGCAACGGAAAGCAATGGAAGGAAACGAAAATTAAGGGAATCTGTCATTATCATGCTATCTGATGATAGCTGCATCTCAACGCGTTTATTCGATCTGAATCTCACCCGGTTACCCCTCTTGAATGACGAAATAGTATGTCAAATCTCAAATCCTTGAAAACTAACTATGAAATAATAATGAATAATTCTTGAAAACGGAAGAAAATTATATTCCGGAACGTTAACAGTGATCATTAGTAGGAATTTTTATCAATCCTTCCACCCTTGGCAATATCTACACGGATGACTCGACGAGTACAGAATTCTCACTGCTTTGTTGTGAATTTGGAGACCCGTCGAACCTCTCTTGCTCAGGGATCTGTTTTCGATAGAACCGCTGAGCTTTTGAACTCCTTGCCGAGAGAGGTTTTTCCTGAGGCTCACGATTCTCGAAAATTCGAAGTGAATGTTAATTTTCATTTCCTGTCCTTGATTAATGCGGTGTTCTTTGAACATCACAGGGCTTTCATTTCGTGTGAATCTGCACATAAAGTATCTGCATAATAAAGTTCTTGAATTTTTGTGACAAGCACATTCAAATTATGCAAGAAGTTGCTTACTTATAGAACCTGTTTCATTCAGGAGGAACATTCTTTCATCAATGCAGCAACTTCCAGGGTAGATTAGAAATCTGCCCTCCTACACTTGTATATATTTCAATATCGATTCTCAATTTTTTTCAGATTGTGTTATGTTAACTGACCCAAAAATTTATGAATAAATCATTTATCCATTACAAAAAATGATTTTCAAACAACACTTACAACAATATTATTATTGTAATTTTTCGGTATACCATTGGGAATTGGTCATGCACCAACAGTATTTGAGTAGCTGAAGGAATGATCACTCTGCATGATAAACGATAACGATCACAATATCTACTATATTCAGATGTAAACGGAATGAGACTCTTGTAGCTCCTCCCTCAACAGATTTGTATGCTTATCTCACAGTCTTGCCGAGGATATACCGGGTGTCAACGAATCTATTAGACAAGTCATAACTTCTAGACTATTAGGTGTATCAAAATGAGATTTGGTATAGGTAAACTGTTCATGAAAAAAAGAGTTTTCAAATATTCCCCACTATCTGGTCATTTCTGGTTTCACCGGAAATGGCACCGGTTCAATATTTTTTAATATGGTCAAATTTTTGGATTTCTGAGACAAATCTGAGTCGGAATATGACATTTTCAAAAATTTTCACGTCTACTTGATTTTTCCGGAGTCACTTGCATCTAGGTGGCCATGTTCGGACGTAAACCAATCTATGGGCCTCAGGTGATACAAGAAAATTACAATGGCGAAGTTAAGTGACTAGTATGTTAGATATAGGTAAGACAAGTTGGAAAAATCACATTTTTGTGGCTAACCATGGCGACCATTTCTTGATACGTGCTTTCCGAAAAAATAATTTTTCGACGAATCTAACGATACTAAATAATTTGCGATTGGATTACAAATAAGAACATAAATTAAATATTACTGGGGAAAATACTTGATAATTATTTATTTACTTTTGCAAGCACTTTCCAAAAAAGTATTTTTTGAGAAGAAGATGACTTAATGGAAATAACTGCAAGAGATTATGCGTCATGCCTATCCAAGTCACACTTCACAAATGTAAATAAACTATCAAGTCTTTTCCTCAGTAATATTTAATTTATGTTCTTATTTATAATCCAATCGTGGATAACTTAGTATCGTTAGGTTCGTCGAAAAATCCTAATTTTGGAAAGTGCTTGTCAAAAAATGGTCGCCAGTTGAAAAATTGTAGTTAGACACGAAAATGTGATTTTGCCAACTTGACTTACTCATATCTAACATACTAGTCTCTAAAACTCTGCGATTGTAATTTTTCTATGAGGCCCTTAGATTAGTTTGCGCCCGATCATGGCCACCTAGATGCAATTTCAAAAGTGACTCTGAAAAAATCAAGTAGGCGTAAAAACTTTTGTAATTGTCACATTCTGATTCAGAATTGTCTCAGAAAACCTAAAAGATGATCATATACAGGGTGTTCCATTTAAAAATGTTGAACCGGTGCCATTTCCGGTGAAACCAGAAGTGTATTGTATGTGGTATAAATAGAAAGATTCATAATTTATACATATGCCCACAAATGCTATTATTCGATTCAAGTGGAATGCAATATATACAAGCAGTCGAGCAGAAAAAAAGACTCATTTGTGGATGCTTGTTGTATTCAGATAGTCTTGACTGTTTCGAAGAGCAAGAATTCACTAAAAAGGTGTTGTATTTTTTCAACATATTCAACACGTAATATGCGGCTGTATAAGTTTTCGATTCACAACCTCCTGTAATCATCAGTTGACTAAATTAATGAAACCCTTCATTTTGTCATGAGGAGTATGCAAAGAGTAGAAATTCGGCAAAACCGTTCTTCCTTCAAACCCAATAATCTTCTTAATATATATAAATCTCGTGTCACAATGTTTGACCTCAATGGACTCCTAAACCACTTAACCGATTATAATAAAATTCGCACACCATGTGCAGTTCGATCCAACTTGAGAGATAGGATAGTTTAAATCTCAAATTATTTGTCTGTTATTATTTGACAGTCACAATTATCTGTTAAGTTCAAATGATTCTAACAGATGTCGATACCTTTCGACTGGGTTGAGTAAGTAATCAATAGATGGCGCTGCTGAGCCCATCAGTTGGCAGAACAAATTGAATCAAGATGTCGATACCTTTCGACTGGGTTGAGTAAGTAATCAATAGATGGCGCTGCTGAGCCCATCAGTTGGCAGAACAAATTGAATCAAGAAATCCAGCTCAAAGAATCAGGACAGCAGAAGGTCATGCACAACCACAAATGGTTTAGATTTGGAAAATCCATGTTTTTCTCATGGGCAACTATATGTTGCGTGTTCACGTGTTGGGAAACCGTCGAATCTATTTGTGTTAGCTAAAGACAGGTTAACCAAAAACATTGTGCACCGATTGGTGTTAAATTAAATTGAAATTGATAGTATTTATAATTCAAAAAAATAGATATTAATGTTTAAAAGTTTAAGACTGTCTGCCTTGCCTACCTCATTCATGAGTTTAAGCGTCACATGTTATTTACTATATCATACTGTAGTATACTTATATTTGTTATAAAATTAAATGGAAATAATAAATCTGATAAATTTTTATTTTGTACCTATTGATTTCTGCTTAATATCAAGTGTAAGAACATTTTAATTAATTGTGTTCAACGTACTTCCCCTTCAAATCTCAATCCAGTGAATTTGTATACCAACATCAACATTTTCGTCTTTGTTCGTAAATAATTTCATTGTACTGAAGGGTTATAGTAGTAGAAAGTCAAATAAGGAGATCACTATATTTTTCTACAAATACCATCTGTGTGAAAAAGCATAGTGAACTCCGTGACTGATGTTCTCTTATTGTTCCTCTTAGATTGTTTACTATAATGTAATATAACAAAAACTTTAGCCACAGCAACGCGTGGCCGGGTCAGCTAGTATATTATAGATATACATGACCATGAGCACTCGAAGCTGGTTCAAACTTTATGAATCCATGAAATTTCCGCGAAAATAAATTGAATTTTTCAAAATGTAGATCTGATCAGCAGGGGGCAACATAAGAAAAACTACCCTCAAATTTCGCAATTAGATGTCTGGGAATAGTGAAATAGTTTTTGCCTTTGTTTACGTAATGTACGGTTGATCGTTTTGTCAGTAATAAATGTAAATGAAAATGGGCAATATGAAGCGAAAGTTCATACAGAAATTTGAAAACTAAATATTTCACTCGATTCTGTATTCCCAGTTCATCCAACCCACGAAAATATGGAGTAACACGACTTCCGTATGGTAAATTGGCAATAAAATGTAATTCACTATAGAACAGTTATCGATGTGTGAATATATCTCGTCATTAATAAGTTTGAACTTCATTTGCTCCTTGATTTGATATGAAATTTCAAATTTCAATTTCATTATACCTAATGTTCCAAATTTGCAATCCATTTCCCGTAGACTTGAACAATTGGACCATTATTTTGAACAGTTTAATTTCTTTTATCATGATATTTACCATCACTTCACAAGAAATAATAATAACCTATTTTCAAATAAATAAAAAAACACCATGTATTCTTTGTTTTTCAAAGATTTTAATCGGTTCATCAAATTACCAAATGTAATTAAAAATAGCCCATCTCTGAACATGTTCAAAAACGAACTAAAGAAATTTGTTTCCAATGTACCTACAAATATGATATGTATTATGTGTTTCTTACCTGGTTTTACAATTTTCTGTCTTGAGATGGTATAATGCTTATTTTATCGATAAACTTTATAATGTATTATAATGTATTCATCTAATGTATAGTATTCGATGAGTTTTTGATTTCGTTCAAGTCACCTCCATCTTTATAAAACTCCTTAACTGATACTCGTTGATTTTTCAGCTCTCTTAATTAATCTTCTTATGAGTCAACTGTTTTTTATTATTTACATAGAACCGAGCACTAGCAACCCGCTTTTGATACAAGTCACTGTGTTTATGTCAGCATACCCTGTACACTTCCACATGGTACCAGGCATAGGTACTGCGGAACAAATTATAGTAATTTCTGAAAATGTTAACAACAGTCAATGTAGAAACTCCAGTACAGAAATTACAAGATAAGCCAGGTGTTAAACTTCCAGAGGTAGACGAACGTATGCAGATTTGTGGCATCTCTTTCTGACTAGAAATAATGGCATCCAAAAGCATCTAGCGAATAACACAGAGAAACGTATCAACAAGGAGCAACGGGACAGAAGTTATAACTATGTTTTTTTTATACCTACAGTGAGGAGTAAAATACTATTACTTGTCTAATCTTATCCAGTGTCCATTCGAAATATTGGAGACATATACTCTGACAATGTACTCTGATAATTCTCAACTGGTATATCATCAAGAACGATGAAATGTAAGATATTCCAATTTTATTATGTGAATTGATTGAGCATTTCACAAGGAGATTTCTTCTGATCCTTTCTGGAGAACGGTATCACAATTCACAATTCACATCAACGATTCGATTTTCTTCCCTCATTTTGAATTGCCATCAAGTCACTTTGAAGATACTACAATCGCAACCAAATTCACTACTGCCTATGCCTCATCGGTCACGATAATGCTTTTGGGCAAAGCAAAGCTACTACGTATTTATACATAGGTTGATTAAGCAGAAAAGAGTGTAAATTGGAAAAAAAAGTGACCATGTTAAAAAATATTTCACTACCCCACCACAGTTCCCATTCAAACTCATTTTTTTATTTTTCTCCATATCTTTCTCAAATTTCCCCATCTCATTCATATCGGTTGAAAATGGTGAAATATCAAATTAATTACTAATCAAACAACATAATCAACTTCTGATGGAATAATTTTTCATACTTTTCCTAAATCAGAATGAGTTTCTTCAGGTGTTTCTTATTGCAAAATTAAGTGACCGCATAATATTCATTGATATTATGTGAAAACTGTCCTCAATAGGAGGCCTCGTTTTTTTCATGGCCGAAATACAAATGAAACAATCAAAAAGTAATTGACGCACACTGCCGACTATTCCTCGCTCCCGTTTCACAAAAATCCCTATGACCATTGTCCCGAAACAAATAGTAAAACATCCGCGACCCCCGTCCCCTCGAAAACCACCCTTACCCACCCGAAATCTATCCAACTAAATTATATAGTATCGCACTCAAAAAGCCAAACAATAGCACATCACTAGAGAAACTAGAACGCTAGCAGCAAGGCCCTCCTTCAAACCCCATTATAATACCCGTAATATATTTGCCATTGAAATCTAGTTTGTATATTCCTATTCTGCTTCCCATCATAATACACTACACATAATAAACTGAATATCCATATGCGGGGTAGTGGGCGGAGCGCTCGAATACGTCATCGACTCTAGGGGCGGGGCCACGCGAGAGCGTTCGCCCATTGGCCGGCGCGCGGAGCCAACAGATGGGGTACAGTAACCACCACCGGATAGCGTATCATTCGACGGTAACTGTCAGTTGGTGAATCATCCCCGAGGTGCACAGTGCTACAGAAAAGAACACACACTCGCGATAAACTGTTACTTAAATGAAATGTTGCTGGACTGACCGCCTGAATATGAGTATTCCCGGAAGCGGCGTTGATATGTCAGCCCTGATGTCCCAGCATCCAGTCTTGGGAGCCATTCCCCCGGCCTTCTTCCTGCGGGCCTCCGAACGGTACCAGAGGACCCCCAAGTGCGCCAGATGCCGCAATCACGGGGTCGTGTCGGCCCTCAAGGGCCACAAAAGGTATTGTCGCTGGAGGGACTGCAACTGCGCCAAATGCACCCTCATAGCCGAGAGGCAAAGGGTTATGGCGGCCCAGGTGGCCCTCAGGAGGCAGCAGGCTCAGGAGGAGAACGAGGCCAGGGAGTTGGGGATACTGTTTCCGGCTCCCGTGCCCCAAGGGGCTGCGGAAGCTCCGGCTCAGAGTCCGTCGGTAGCCGCTACAGCTGACGTGGGGATGCAGCCCTTGATGCAGAGAAGCTCGTTCACTGCTACGTCTGATTCCTCGGAAACTTCTAGTCCAAGTGAGTACTGTTGCTTGCAATACATTTTCAGAGTGGCATAACTCTCCCCCAGTTGGAGTTATTCTGGTTTCCTCAGAATGGTGAATTGGGTCACTTGCCGATGGTGGCTTTCACATAGTTTGTTTTGCGTTGTTGCTCCGTTTTTGGAACCTCTTCACTTTTTTTAATGTGTATTTCTCTTCAACGATTATATTGAATGTAGAGGTAGAGATATCCACATTATTATGGGATACTGCGTCTCGAATGGTGGATTTTCATTCTTTATCAATGCTGTCTATATCATTTTCTTCGTCTCGGTTTAATATAAATCTCACTAAGTAGGTCGATCTCATCTTTCAGAATATCGTTGCTCTAGGAAGGTTTGGTTTTTATGAATGTTCTTCTTGTGATACTTCTGTTTTTTAATCATTGGAACGATATCAATGATATTGTTATTAGTCTCTTTGAAGGCTCTGTGTTCCATTCGGTTTATATGTTTCTCAAGCTGTTTTATCCGTTGTTAATATTTTCTATGTGGAAAGATTTAATGAGGGAATAGTACAACTAGTTTTTCCATTCAATAATATCATAATCCGTTTCATTTTCAATCGAATTCACCTGCCGTTAACACCTTGTCATTAAATTTTGAAGACAGCTCAATGATACCAGGTTGATGAAAAAAAAATTGCCAGTCATAACACAACATAAGATACCAATATCTATGAACTCATACACTTTTTAATTCAGAAGTATATTTCTTCATGTGCTGTCACATAATATGCAACATTGTAATATTGAAAATGTTGTTGAAAAACAATAATTGTTTGTGATTGTTTTGATCCTATTGTTAGCAATAGATATCGAGGCGAGTCAAAATAAGTATAATAAGTATCAAACGAAATGCTGGTTCGTATAGGAACTTTCTGCGAATTGGATTTAAATAGAACAAAACAGTGATTATTTTGAACGATTTGGAAACACTTCTAGTTCCGAAAAGATTAAATATATATTCCGGTGGGCACCCTGAAGATCTACTTTCCAAAAATACGAGGAATTTAAATAAATGAACCCTATTTCTAACATTGCTCGAAAAGCTACATATTCATCTCAGATAACCCATATCTCATCCATAACCAATTATATAGTAGAGTCATAGTTATTATTTGTTGAACCTGACTAAATCAATTTGTGGCCAATTGACCACTTCGAAAAACATATTTTTGGAGGTGAGTATATATTCATAATAGAAATGAAAGAACAAAGAATGGGAGAGAAAGAGATCCCATCAAGTATACAAGAATCAGACACAATATTAAAGGCACGTTCCAAACTATGATAATTAAAGGAAGTCAAAGTTGAAAAGTATCCTTATCAAATTAACGGTGCCACATGGCAGTATTCCTGGGCCACTGAGCTGTGGCAATGTTCAAGCCGATTTTCCTATTGCCCAAACTGGATAATAGAATTTTACTCATGCATCAAAGAGCATTGATACATGTATTTAACAGTATCAAATATATCCTGGTGATATCTATAGGAAGGCTCATTTGGAATGAATAATTTAAACATAGAATCGAGAATTATCATTCCTTAAGAAATATGCATTCTTCTCAATCATCTGACCAAATTTTAACTCTCAGTCCTATATAAATACTGCAAATGTTTCTTAGACCTCCTACTGAAATGCTGTAAAAAACAAATGAGCGTTTTTCAACGGTTTCAGTAAGTTTTCCAACAATAAATTGACAGTAGTGATCACAACGATAACTTCAAGAATGTTGAACTTTTGATTGAATATATTAAGTTGGATTATAGCACATCACAGAACGTTTCACTTATGCATTTACATAAGTACTTGCAATATATTTCATTGGAATGAACTGGCCGATACTTGATGGATATCCATATTTAACACATACGATTCCCCTAAGTATGGGTTTTCAAAACCACAACACGTGTTTTTCTATACAATCGCTTCCTTAAGCAGGTTAAAATTCCTGCTTGAGGGAGCTATTTCATAGTGAAACACGTGTCGCTGTTTTGTACACCCACTGTTAGTGACAATCGAACAGATAATTGTTGTATTTTTTTCATTATATTATATTTTCAAAAATTGACATTATCATTAGTTGGAATATCAATTCAATATCAATCTTTTCTCTTCATACATAACTCAATCAATCAATCAAAATGTACTTTATTGTCGAAAATAAAATCTCATTGACAAAGTGTTACTATTCTAAGGCCCGGTCTTTTCACCTCCAGATATCCTACAGATAAACTAACTGACGGTTAGAATATTCTTTTGTTTATCGTTAAGTGATAACAAAAGCATATTCTAACATTCAGTCAATCTATCCTTAGGATATCTGGAGGTGAAAAGACCGGGCCTAAGAGATGAAAGACATAAAAATCAAAAGATAAATGTTTTTATTGTACTTGACCTTTTCGTAATTTCAGAATTTTGCAGTGATAAAAGCAGTCAGAAAGTAAAAATGTATACGCTACACATTGCAATAAATAATAATATATATTCTCATGCCACACTTAAATATAGATATAAGAATATAAAAACTATAAAGCATAAGAATATAAAACTGAATGCTCAGGAAATTAAGGTAGGTACAGCTTATCCAATTTATCCTGGCACAAACTCAAATACTTTTCTAGTTGCAAACTGGTAGTGCAGACCATGACGGAAGAAAAAACATCTCAGAAAAAATTTCAACACACATAATAGGTGTTTTTTTCATTTTAGTATTATACTTCACAGAAATTGCTGGGCATATACGTTATTAGATGGATTGGATAAGCTGTACCTACTTCGCAAACATTTTAAAACCATACAGTTCAGAGTCAAATGTGTAAATCAAACAAAAGTTAACATATTCTTAATGAATTCGAAGTGAAAAATCTAATTCATACAATGAAAAGTTTCCAGCAATGTACCTATACAATTCTCCCAACATCGAAGAAATTTATCGCAAAGTATCAGAACCAACACTCAAACTTTTTTTTCTTCGAAACGCGCCCGAGTATTACTCTCGATTGTGATCCCCACATATCGGAGTTATTAGTAGCTCGACGTATTCATGAGCAACAATCGGAAACGCGCCCAAGTACGTACACCACGAGCTTAAGTTTTCGAGGTTAGGCTGTAAATCTCTTTAATTGAGAGCGCCCCTAGTTCACTTCTTCCGCTAATGGCTCTCGAAAACGATACACGGGTCATTAGTGAATACTTCGCTTACACCGCAGGGGTGACGTCGGTGGTTTTTCAGAGCGTTCGGTCGGGTCAGCTTCACCTTAATCGTTCATGGAAATTTGCTTCTCCATTTCAAGGAAATGAACCACAAAATCCGCCATTTCCCATTTTTTCTGTGGAAACGGAAACTGTCAGATCTCACTGATGTCTGCAATGCTCTTTCTTCATTGAATTTCAAGAAAGATCATTTCACATACAAGATACGACGGCGTACAAGTAAAAAAAATTTAATCTCAACTTGCGGATTTCAATCTCACAATCGCGACTTTCTAATCTCGAAATTGCTACTTTAAATCTGACAGTTGCGAGATTTAATATGTCAACTGCGCCTTTAACTCTGATAATAATAAAATGCTTCATTATCATAAGACAAAATCTTGTAGACAAAGCTTTGGTGGTGATACTTAGTTGAAAAAATACAATTTATACCAAATAATAATGAAAATAAAACTGGTGCATGGTTAAAAACCATGGTGAAATGGAGGATATAAAAGATACGTATGTATAAAAGAGTAGAAGTCAAGTTCATAGAAGAATAGACATAGAAAGTGAAAACTTAAGAAATCCTCGATCAAGAAAGATGAAAAATATCAGTCAGTTGGAAGTTCTCGTTAAAACCCATCCAAAGTGTGATAGGGTCTCTCAGATAGAGATTGTTGAACTAACTTCCTGAATTGGGAGTCATTTATATTGGCAGATCTTATGTACAGAGGCAAATGATTCTACATTTTTCCACTATTGTGAAATATGGAGTCTCCGGTGATGTTTTTAGCTAGCATTGTGAATTTCAGAGTGTCTGCTGTTCCGGGTGTTATCATGGGAAGAGGATGCAGCAAAGTTCAATATATGCTTATTTATTGAACAAACATATTCCAGTATAAATAATGTGGTTACCGTTAGAAAATTATGGTTTTTGAAGGATTCCTATATACCTTATTGGCCTATTCTATAAAAAGATTATTGAATAAAATTGGACTACATGCTCCTTAAAACGGTATTCCGTAGCGTAAATGAGAATCGTATTCATTGAAGCCATCTTTGCAGTGCCGAACCGCAATTCATTACAAATCACTCTGAGCGCTCAACAGCCAGAAGAGACTTTGCTAGTGAATTGTTCAACATGCTCCACAAATTTTTCAATTCCAATCTGTCTTCAAAAAAATAGTTCGTTGACAGAATTGGTAAATAATGATTATATTTTTTTGAGAAGGTGGGGTCTTGAAAATAAAAAAGAAGTTCTTAAGTTGATTGTTTTTAGGGCAAAATAACAATAACTGCAATATTATGATATAACTAACCCTCCAATTATCATATTCTGTTAACATTTCTCCGAAATGAAATTAACAGTTTTGAAAGATACACGGAAAAAATGAATGTATTTGAGGATTGGCGTTTGTTTATTTTGGTTAATGAGATCTTATATTCCCAGATGAAGAATCAGTTGAGATTAAATCCAGTGAACCATTGAATTTGGCACCCCAAACCACCTTCAGAAAAAAAGTTTCATCCAGGTGATCCGTACCATTGGAAATCTATCACTTCTCAACAAATACAATTCCAGCCTACAATTGTGGGATTGAATGTCGCAACCTCGAGTATCTCATGTATACAATAATTATCATTTTGTACTTCACAATATCTATCCAAGGCTATCCTTCTTTCATTTCCCTAATGTATTCAGCATCATGATATGTTGGAATTTTTCATTTCAATAGATAACACTCATAGTATATTTCATAATTAAGGAAGAAAAGCGTATTTTGTAATGAAATTCCCCTTTGCCAAGATCTAATATCATTCCTGAATGTAGACAAGCTTAATCGGCTCTATCCTTTGTACTCAAGATAGAGGGAAATGAGCTAGGTTTGGAAATGAAATGTTAACATAGTAAGTGATATATTGAACATATGTACATACAAACTATTCACCATTTTCCTTTTGTACAGAAACAGAAACTACTAACTATTGCTAGTGTATCAACTATTTTTAGTTGGATTTGAAGAGGATTCAAATTACTTTTAGATAGCAAAACAATATATCTCAACTCATTTGAAAAGATAATAAAGGATATTCACAAACATAAGAATTTTAATGGATAGCATCAAAAAACTTTCTCGACTTTTTTCCAGTACAATATAAAAAATACTGAACATTAATCGGAGAAAGGAAGGAAGAGTCTGTCTTGAACAACAACCCCCATTCTATTAGACGCGACGGGTGTTGATTCACATAAAAGTCATTTTTGTCCAATTTATACACCGAGTAGTGAGAATACACGTGGATCGACTCAATCAAATAACATTAATAAGATATTTCTAATAAAATTCTAATCACCAAGATAGGATGTCCTGAATACAGTATGTCAAAATCAATAATTGCACAAATGATGGAAAATTATCTACAATTGAAGTTCCACAAGGTTCTGTTTTGGCTCCAGTCCTCTTTTTATTCCATGGAGTGTAAAAAACTGAATTCATATGGAAAATACTTTTCTTCTGCAGATGATATTGCGATATTTCACTCTGGAAAATATATTAGAATCTTGGAACACAATGTAACATATGATGGAATTGATACAAAAATGGATAGTGTCGTATACTAGAGTTATTATTATAGTTCAGGAACTGTTTATATCATTTCCTAAGGAAAAAATATGAAATATAAAACCTCACATAGAAATGATAGATGAGGTAACTAATGATGTTCAAATAGATATTGAGGTATCATCATCGATAATAAATCAAAATTAGATAATACAAACAAAATCCGAGATAATGTTGTACCGTTCCTAGGCGCAATCAAAAGATTATCTTACTTGAATAAATATTTACAAATTCTTTCCTACCACCTGTGGTTTATTATAATTCGGTAATAATTTCTAACATCAACAGAGAACCTCTATTAGCCTAAGCTCATACATGTTATGAAAAGGAGGCTCGAAAGTGTATTTTTCTCACCTCAAAAACTGAAAGAAGCATCGACTTGGGAATAATTTGGCAGGGTATGCTCGAGTAAACACATATGTTCAGTGGAAACTATCTGTGTAATTGAAATGACAATGGAATTTGAGCTCAGGAAATGAAACGAAAATTGCACACAGACAACCCCTGGAGTTCCCCAGCATTGTACTGACTCAGTACAATGCTGAGGTAGTTTTTTGTTTTATATTTTGTGAAACTTTTTATATAAAAATTCACGATTCAGCGTACTATTCACAATTTCATAAATGAGAATCGTTACTTGCAAGTGTTGTTCAAATACAAACTTTCTCAAAACTTCCAACACCAGCTAAATACAGGTGATGGTCTGAATATACTTGATGTCGCGATATACCTATTTGATCTGTACAATCTATTGTATAATTGATAAGGCTAATGAGCGCAGTGTGTTGAAAAATTTCACTTTTACAAAATTATTGCCAAGATTATGATTATTCATTATATCGTCGAACATATAAACGTTACACTTTCCAAATCAGTTACGTCCACAATACTGCCCTAGGAAACCCCAATATTGTTCGTCTTGAGCCCAGATTTTCTCCATTAACCTCCGACTATACTGGATTTGTAGATCATGAAAAAAATTGTAATACTTTCTTCAACAACCTCATCTCAAGAAACTGATTAAAATGTAACTAAACAAGAGATTCACAAGAAGAACAGTAATATGAGCATGTGTGACATAGTTCATGAGTAGGGCTTGATGAAGACACGACAAAAACTGGTATAGTAAAAATACTGTAACCAAGAAGGAAAGGACCACCAAGGTTATGTGAAGATCTGAAGACAATGAAGTTCCGGAAAATGGATAAAAGAGACGACTGATAAAACTAATTGAAATATTTATTGAATGAAATTTATAACACGGTATTCATTAGAAGAGAAAGATAAACGATTGACCGGTAGGAATTTATAGGAGTTCAAAATGCAAATCGAACAAATTTGAAGGTAATGAAAACCTGAAATTTATTGAACGAAAAGGACAAAACGAATTACAGATAAAGCCAGGAGAAGGTAATTGACAAAATATGGATATCAAGTAGCTCTGATGACATCAAACTTTGTTTGAAAATGAAAAAATTCATGAACATGTAAACGTGCATGATAATTGACCAGAAAAAGAATATAATGCCTTCATAACATACATAACATGGGGCAGAGAGAAAGGGTAAAATCTCTTGAACACAGTAGAATGGAGAATGAATGAGAAATTAGGGAAGATGAGTTTCTAAGACAGCTGAACTCGAGGGTAACTGAAACATTTGTGGAAGATCAATTCAACTGAAATCAACGAATTTGATGAAGCCTCAATAGATCTCGTGATTTTCATTCTTTCTGAAAGTCAATTGCCTACTAAGAGGTTGAGATATGTATTACGTTAATCTTCGTTTCAGTGGATACGTTCGGCAAACCAATCATACCTCATGGATTTGTGTTGTTCCACGAGGATTGGTGCAAGTGAGAATTGTTTAATTGAGATTATTTACTGAAATATTTCTGGCATTTTTGACTACGAAAATGGTACTGGCCTCGGGCGAAAGAGAGCGCTGAATCCAGTAATTGACAAAATGTCCAATGAAAAGGTAACGTGGCATTTTTGGAAACTAGTGTCGTAGTTAGTGAAGAATTTCGTGGGTTTCAATTGAGGATTGAGTATATATACAGGGTGTAACTGAATAAGTGTAAAACATCTAAGGAGGTGATTCCTCATCGAAAAAAAGATCTTTTCTATAAAGAAACATCATTGGAGCATCCCTTGTTAAGATACAGCCCCTGAAAGGAGGTACATAAAATTCGTATAACAATATTTTTCACAAGCACTGAAGAAGTTACAATATTGTGTTTTGTTATTAATAAATTAGTTTTGTTTATTACCCTTTAATCGTTCAATGCAGGTACTAACTACAAAATAACAATATTTCCAGTTCGTATTTATGACGATGTATCTCTGTAGTTGTTTGTAAAATAGTTTTTTTCTGCGAACTGGTTCATTTTAGGCAAAAAAACTAAGAGACATGTTTTGTTTAGAATGAAACAGGCTATCGGAAATAAATTTTTAAATGGTGAACAAATAATAATTAAAAAAGTTACATTGGAAATAAATTCAAGGGGTTGCGTTTTCCACCCCTCACAACCATGGGGTGAACCAAATAAATTACTGGCTAAGTGTCTTTTTGGTAGTACAAAACGTCAGGTTTATTTCGATATTGTAAATTTTTTAGGGCTTGTGAAAAAATGTGTTATACAAATTTCATGTACCCCTTAAAGGGGCTGTTTCTTCTTTTTCGATAAGGAATCACCTCCCTAAATGTTTTACACTTATCCAGTTACACCCTGTATATTCTTTCTGTCTGTTCGATACTGAGGAAGTGAGTGATTACTATGATATCATTTGTCAGCCGGAGGAAAGAGACAACATACTCTTACGACCATGGTTTTCTAAGCATAGACGCAGGTAATGTTCGCTGTATAGTTACAACCGGAAAAAGCAGCCATTTTCAATATGCTCAAAAGTCAATATTTCCGCGCGCCGTTTTAAATAGCACTTTTTGTATAATTGCATTGGTGTGTACACGATAGCGGGGATCTAATCATTTTATGAATTTAGATGAGCAGAATGACGTTTCAAATAGAAGAGGAAGACGGGGTCGGGAAAGTGCCAAGGATCGGCAAAGTGTCTTTCAAACCTCGTCCTTTTCCGAGTGAACAATTGGAAACTAGGTTAGAAACGAGCCCTTTTTAGAATGATTGTTAATGAAACGTTCTAAACTGAAGTATGGGTATCGAATGAGTGATCGAGACTATTCCAACGATTGACGCAATAATCGAAAATCCCATTACCTCTATTGAATCCAACCAGTCCACACGTTCCGTTTATTTTTCGCTACCGCCACCGTCGAAGCAATTGAATAGGTTTATATCTAGCAGCGAATCAATTATCGTGGAGCACAAAACGATACGAAAAAACATACACTTTGATTTGAATGATTCGACGTCGGGACGCTCGCTCCATCGAGACGTCAGACGCAACATTCGCCGACAGCAGCGTCGCTGCGATTTTGTTTTCTATAGAAGACGACGACGCTCCGGCCGCCATTGCGACTTGAAACTCGATATTCCGCGCGAGAGTGATTGAGCGAAATTGATTATAAAATTGCGAGGACCGAAGGTACTCGTCGTGATTGGAATATCACTCGGGGCTTATTATTGGGAATAATTGGTCGGAGATGAAGTATGTCAGAGTTGGCCTCTGGTATAGAATAGAATAGAATAATTTTATTAACCTTTCGGTGCCATACAAAGATGAAAGTTTACCATTTTTCACAGTAAATGGTATTGGCTTATTAACTGCAATAAACTACCCGATTCAATCCCATTGTGTAGAAAATCATCTGGTAAAAGATGCAAATGTGCTACAGGATCGAACTTAAGAAATGTGAATTTTGCATAATGTAGGAGATATACAATTAATTTATTCAAATGTTACAATTCAATTCTATATTTAGTTTAGTGTCGCTATCGCTATCCTCATATAAATTAATTATAATTTGCGCAATTGATTTTACAGAGAGGTACGAGTTTTCAACATTTATAACATGACTAACAGAACTTGTCCAACTCTCGGTAGGAATGTCATTCATACAGTTCCTAATTAATTCTACCACACTACCACTTAAAGTCGGAGAAGTATTTTTTCCGCGCACGCTCGATTTGAGTTGGTGCCACATAAGATCTATGGGATTGAACACGCTTTTGTATAATTTTTCTCAAAATATATGTCATTTGCAGCCATGAAGTTTTGAATCTCCAATTTCGTATTCTTTGAGCCAGGAATTTTTTGCAATTGTCGACTATGATAGCTTGCGTTGTCCATTACTATAACGCTGTTTGGCGGAATGTTGGGTAACGGACCATTTTTAAACCAATCTTCAAAAAGCTCTGCTGTCGTATCTTCGTGATAATCAACACAAGAGTCCTTAATATTTTTGGCAGAAAGCCACATAGCGTTTGGGTTCCAACCATTTTCTGATCCTGCGTGTAATATTGTGATTCTCTTCCCTTTATTTGATGGTGCTTTTGTTTCACACTTATCAGAGGAATCAGACCATCCTTTGGAAGGGGTGTCATGCGTGTCAAACCACGTCTCGTCGAGGTAGAGTATTGGCCGATTTTCAGACCGGTATTTTCTTATTGACGTTATATATTCAGAACGCCAGTTTATAAAACGTGTGGATTCCATTATTACTTGTCTCTTGTAAATTTTGCGATATTTGAAGCCCATTGCAGACAGAGCTCGCCAAAGAGTAGTGAGGCCACAGTTGATGTGAGTTTCGTCATTGATGAGCCGCTGTTTCAGACTTTTGATTGTAGGGACACGCTGCTCATCGTACATAGTGTAGATTTTTCGCCCTATCGAATCTTTTTCCCAGTCGTCTAGGCTTTTTATGACACCGGAATCTTTACGCTTTTCTCTTGATTCCATGGAATTTTCAAAAATTCGTCTAACTGAAGTAAGAGGCACCTTCGTCAAATTACTGGTTACTTTTGCTGCAGCACCCGCGTTATATCCTTGCTAAAGTAAGAAACTATACACATTTTTTATAATGATTTTCGCGTCACAAGATAAGTGATTCTTCTTTAACGAACCACTGGAAGAAGCACTATTACTTTTTATCCACGGACGCCACATACTGCCTATTCTGTACGTTGGGGTATAAAATCTTTGCTATTGATGTCTGTAATAACAAATAAATGTTATAAAATTATTGCACGCCGTAACACAAGTGAACACTTCCAATGAAATACAAAGACTAAAATGAACAAGAAGGGTAAGCTGTAATCCTCTACAATCCCTCTCTGAGAAACAAAATTACCTGAATCCGGTCCTTTTACATTTATGATGTGCATCTCGGATTTTACAACTTTAGGGTCTAATTGGTTTTATTATAATCCTTCAGTCAATACTATTTATTGTGAAAACTACTATAAGTCACAGAATGCTTATAGCTAGTTTGTCGGGAATAAAATAAAATCACAGTAATGGGTCACACTAATGGGCAATTCGAAAACAATTAAAATAGTTGACATAAAAAAAAAATGAAAAGGGGGAACTGTCCACACATCCAAGTCCATACTTTCTATATCCTGGACAAATTCCTCTAGTAAATAGAATGCTTTATTGGTAAGCAATCCTTTTAACTAGTATTGAGGTTCTTCAAAAGTGATGGTAACCTTATATAAGAAGGAACCAGCATAACGGGAAGACTTTTAGAATGTTTATGCTGATCTAGGTGGATATTATCAGCATTTCTTGTGAAGTGTGTGTGAATGTCCTTTTTTTTTGAAAGATGATTTATTTTCGAAAGTGTATAATATCACTTCCTATATATAGATCATAATTCCATTTTTTTCAAATATTTCGCGGCAGCTGTTTCTGTAGCCTAAATCGTAGATTCGTCTACCAATCCGTTTTTGCAGTATGAAAATGCGAAAACTTTCACAAGATTGTCCCCAAACTATGATGTTTTGCGCGGGGGGAGGAGTGAGAGAAGGAAGAGGACAAAGACGAGATTGTTTGTGATGGTCAAGTAACTCATCGTCAACAACGGAAAGGGTGGGGGGTGCGTTTTTTCCCCATATGAGAAATCTAATATAACGGTTTTTTCGATATTTACTACCAGACCATTTTTGTCGCACCATGTCTTGAAAGATGACATAGTACTAGTTACTTTCAGTATCACTTCTTCCAGCGTAATTGCTGACAATACCATGCTAGTGTCATCAGCATAAATAGATAAATCTTTATTATCTGAAAAATACTCGGGCATATCGTTTATGTATAACAGGAAGAGCAGAGGCCCCAATATCCCCCGTTGGGGAGTTTCAAGATTGTTGAAAAACACATCCGAGTTTGTGTTATCGATTGACACGTAAAATGGTCGATTTGAAACATATGAACGAATCCACGAGTTTACGGGGTCTCCGATCCTTAATGCATTCAGCTCCTCACACAAGAAATTCGCCAAAAGCAAATGCAGGACTTTCTTTTGTGAAGAAACCAGCACTGGCACCGGTCGGATACAATTCAATGCCCTTCGTGGTATTAGCAAGGAGAGTAGTTGTTTTCTGACAGGTGCCAGCCAAAACCTACTGTGTAGGTAGATTTGAGACTGGCCCGAACGAATTGTTCGAAAGATGATTCAATCATTGGCATTCACTAGTTTGTTCGATTAGAAATTTTGGAATTCGATTTGTGGAATGAGAGTAGAGCTCATTTTTGCAGATATCTCCAGCAGAAAAAGGATTACATCTCACTTCCGATTTGAACGAGAGTGGAACCAAGTCGAAAATTTCGAACGTAACCCTGTATATTTTTTCCAGTCATTCGAAATAAAACGAAATTTCCTTTTTAGTGATATGAAACAAGTGATCAAATATATTCAATATGGCGGCGGAAGGTCAAATTTCATATATTCAATATGATAGTACTATGACGTCATTATTTTCGAATAACTTGATGGAATCAGGTAAAAAAGACAAAATCTGCTTGGTTTCTTTCATTTTCATGAATTTTTACTCGGAACATCTTGAGAAACTCAAAGGGGCCGTTCATAAAATATGTTCGCTTACAAGGGGGGGGGAGGGGTCTAGCTGAGTGTGACAAGATGTAACAAAGCGGGACGGGGGGTATACGGCAACGTGACGTTCGCCGTTTATCATTTTTTGACATGAGCGCTAGCCAGCGTGACCACTTTTGGTAGAAATCTACTTTTTCAGTAGATTTCTGACGAAAATTGAAAAATTTTGGTATGAAAGAAATCTTCTGTAGATTTTGGTAGAATTCTACATTTGCGACATCTTCTAACGAATTCCTAAACTCGTCAGATTTTTAATCAAATCTATGGTGACTCCATCTTTGCGAATGAATCTTCAATTGAAAATGCGAATTAATCTTGTCACAGTATACTGTTTCAGAATGTAAAGTATACTGTATCATTTAGAATTTATCATACATAGTTTTTGTGACGAAATATTTCTAGGGGAGTTACAAAAAGTGTGACCCAGCGTGACAATGGGGGGGGAGGGGGTCAAAAAAAGCTGATTTTAGTGTGACGTATTTTATGAACGGCCCCAAAGGCGAAAGTGTTTTTCCTGAATCACTACTGAGTATTGAACAAAGTCGCTTCCTGCTGTCTGTCTGTCCCTATGTATGCTTAGATCTTCAATATGCAAGTGATTGAAGTTTATATGTATGCATAATATAGTAGAGCAAACATGGTTGAGGCTTTCCCGGTCGAGATTTTCAATATCACTACTTTGGTTTCGGTTTGGAGGCCGTCGTTCTTTGAAATTTCTTATTGACGTTTCGCTGGCGCGAGTGGCTAGCTTCTTCAGAGGCTGATACATCTTGAGTTAAACTCCGTTGACTGGGTATTACGACTTCGTAAAGCGTATTCATGTGGATTATCACTCCAGGCTACCTGAATACACATAAATACGCTTCACGAAATCTTAATACCCAGTCATTGGAGTTTAACTCAAGATGTATGAGCCTCTGAAGAAGCTAGCCACTCTCGCCAGCGAAGATATTCCAAAAAACGACGGCCTTCAATCCCGAACCAAAGTAGTGATACAATATGGTAGAGAAACACTGATAATTTTAGGAGTTTCTAATGTTATGTCATCAATTGACACATTTGCGCTTACATTGCAAATGCTGGCTGAACCCTACGAGATAGATCCAAAAAAATGTACTACACTATTGCACTCGTCAAGAAAGGTCTACAGAAAAGTCCGCTATGATATATGTCTATCTCTTCTCTTTAATAACCATTCTTTATCCGTGCAAAGCCGGAGCTGGTTGCTAGTTCTTCAATAAATATATATTGAATAATCAGAATCCTCGGAAATTGACTAAATATACCTTCTCAGGCGGAAAATATTCGTGATGATTTTGGAAACGAAAACAGATAACTCCTCGTTGATCCGTTGCTCGCACAAGTTTCGATTTCTAAGGGTTGACGTTCGTCAGTTGGTTAACAGAAACGAACCATTTTTAAACAATATATTATTTCTTGTGATAGATGAATTAAAGTTATACGAGAAGTTGCCGACTAATAGAGCGTGTTCCATCCAGAGGAACCCATTTTTCATTAATGCAGCAACTTCCGAGTAAGATTAAACATGTGACAGTCTACAGTTATATAGATTTCAATATTAATTCTCGAAACTTTCCGATTGTGGTTTGGTTACCAATCCAAAAAATTACGAAGAATACAATACAATCGTCCACCACGATAAAATTACCTTCCAACAATACTCACAACAACAGTGGTCTCGGTAGTGTAGTGGTTAGCATATCTGCCTATAAAGCGGAAGGCCGGGGTTCGAATCCTCGCCGGGCCACCGTGCTGGGTAATCGCACGTTAAAAGGTGAGGCCTCGTTGATCCATTGCTCGCACAAGTTTCGACTTTTGAGGGTTGACGTTCGTCAGCTGGTTAACGAAAACGAACAATTTTGGAACAACAACAGTAATATTGTTATTTTTCGGTATAACATTGAGACTTGATCATGCATTTCATTTGCTGAGGGAATAGCTACTCTGAGATAACGATCACAGCAATATATATTTCAGAAGCAAAAGGAATGAGACTGAACTCCTTTCCACACAGATTCGTATTCTCTTCTTATAGTTTTGTCGACGATATTCTCAGTTGATCAATTACAAATAGTATGTAGGAAGATAAGATTCCTTACACAGTTGCTTCATTTTTATGCTACTGTTGGTGACTCATAGGACGTTTTTCATTTGGAAGAAACTGTTTCCATATTTCGGAGTGGATTAGAAATCTGCCCTTCTACACTTATATAGATTTCAATATTCATTTTCATTTTTTTCCGATTCAACGATATTACCATTGTAATTTTTCGGTTTACCCTTGGGACTTGGTCATGCACGTGCCGTATTTCAGTAGCTGATGGAATGACCACTCTGCGTGATAACGATCACAATAATACATATTTCAGATGAAAAAGGGATGAGACTGTTGTTTAACTCTTTTCTCGACAGATTCGTATTCTTATCTAACAGTTTTGCCAATTTATCGATTAGAAATAGTATGTGGAAATATAATTGATGATTAGATGGCCTGTTGTAGTATATTGTTCTTCGAGATCCCCATATATTCGCTTCCTTTTTTTTTCGGTATACCATTAGGAATTGGTCATGCACCTGCAGTATTTCAGGAGCTTATAGAAAAACTACTCCGCGAGATAACGATCACAAAAATATATTTCAGATGAAAAAAGGACTGTTGTTCAACTCCTCCTTCGACAGATTCGTATTCCTATCTAACCTGAAATTTCCTATAAATCAATTACCCTAACACCAAACTGACATTTCTGCACTCGACGCGCATTTCGCTAACAGGGTTAGCATCTTCAGGAGAAAAAAATTAAAAAAATTGATACTGAATCCATAGACTAGGGTTAGCTGTTCATGAACCTAAAGTTTTCCGGTCCGATATGGACTCTGTTTGTTACTGCTAATTATTCTATTTAATTTCTCGATAATGAACTAGTCTCTACCTGCAAAGTGTGTTGGTCCGTTATTATCTGTTATTATTGATTATTCTCAACAATAGATTGAAAAGCCGGCTGAAAAGGATAGATCCCTTGTCACCATTCATGCTGTTTTTACATTTTGCTATTTCTAGACCCTCACGTTCATCGAGTAGTCTTGTGTCATGCACATGCTTAATCAGTTTCAGATTGCTTTCACCAATTTTGTGGTCACTGTCTAGAGCGTGTTGGGCGACACTGGTTTTTTCTACTCTTCCGTATTTCATGAGTGCAAAATGCTCCTTGAAACGGGTTTTGATAGCTCGTCGTCTCTGGCCGATGTATTTGTTGTTGCAATCTTGACAACTGATTTCGTGAATTCCTGACTTCTCTGACTCCTCATCGTTTATCCTATCTAACCGTTCTGCCAATGAGATTCTCGGTTGATCCAATAAAAATAGTATGTAGAAAGATGAACGATGGGTGGATGGGCTTTTGTAACAGATTTCTTATGGAAATCCTCACACATTTGATTTCTTCCTTTGAAATAACGTCATAAGCTTAGCTCTGCTTCGTGGTTGCACGGGCGAAACTATGACTCCATGCCGTTTTTTTCTCGATTGCGTCCACCCCATTTCACGCCGGAACACCGCATAAACGTCACCGTCACCATTGAAACGTTAGGATCTATCCATGTTCGGCGACAATACCGAACAGTTAACATGTCTGCGGCAGCAGCCTATATATATTCAGACGTACTGTGTAAGACAAAGCAGCCGGCGTGTTCGTTGAAACCGCTCAAACAATAGCAAGCCGAACACGGCAGGGGTAGCTGGGATTTATAACGTCTACATGTGACGGCGGGGGCGTTTCTAGGGAATCTGTATCGTTTAGAGGATCGACCGTCGTCGTAGGTGTACGCCACGAGAGCAGTTGTTCGGTTAAGGGTGTAGGCGCACCAAGGGCTGGTTTTATAGGTTAGGTTCATAGTGGAGTCCAACGTCAAAAAGATTGAACTCGAGATCTTCAATCGTTTCACTCGCTATTACTACTTTTCTTCGGGTTTGAAGGCCGTCATTCTTTGGAATTTCTTCCTAACGTTTCGCTAGCGCGAGTGGTTAGCTTTTTCAGAGGTTAACTTATCTCTAATCTATCATTCCGATGACTGAACGTTTCGATTTCGTAAGGCGTATTTATATTGAAGCAGGTAGTCTGGAGTGTCAGTTTGGCAAATTGACAAATCGGCGGTGGCGGAACACGCACTCAGTGAGGGTAACCACGGGATTCCATTTGAAAATGCAAAACTGATTGCCCCCAACCAGGGTTACCATAGCCGACTGGTACGGGAGGCGATAGAGATCCACAAACACACGGACAATTTCAACAGACAAGAAGAAGCGTTCAGTCTAAACAGAATTTGGAATCCCATTCTGAGGAAGTCAAGAATCACTAATGAAATCACTTGTCAGGTAGTGCGGCAACTGTTAATGATGATTATTTTCGGAACCCGACAGAAGTAATTAACACTCCAGACTACCTGTTTCAATATAAATACGCCTTACAAAATCGAAACGCTCGGAAAAATAGATAAGAGATGAATAAACCTCTGGAGAAACTAGCCACTCGTGCTAGCGAAACGTTAGGGAGAAATTCCAAAGAACGACGGCCTTCAAGCCCGAAGAAAAGTAGTTATACTGAAAACCTCGGCCGCGAAAGCCTGAATCATTTTGATTCACTAGCTATTAAGCTAAAATAAATAATAGTTTAAAAAACTAAAAAAACACGCTTTTATAGCTAACCGAACTAAAAAATAGAAGATAATTTTTAATTACAAAGAGTTAGTAGAAGGCTAAACAATCATTCATAGTCAATCAGCTCAAAATGAAATTATAATAAAATTTAAGTAATTAACAGAATAAAGTAATTCAGAGTAAAATCGTGGGGTGCTTGATATATTATATATTACAATCATTCTATCGGTAATTATCTTTGAGAGGAGACTTATGAAGTGTAGTAAAATGCACCCCACGCTTTTTACTCTGAATTACTTTATTCTGTTAATTACTTAAATTTTATTATAATTTTATTTTGAGCTGATTGACTATGAATGATTGTTTAGCCTTCTACTACCGTAATATAAACTCTTTGTAATTAAAAATTATTTTCTATTTTTTAGTTCGGTTGGCTATAAAAGCGTGTTTTTTTAGTTTTTTAAACTATTATTTATTTTTCATTTTTTAGTTCAATTTATCAATTAGTTTCTAGTGGAAATGTGATATTTCTTAGGAATCATTCCGCAATCTCATCATTTCATTTAAAGCTTCACTATTGCATGGGGTACTTCCTGTTAACTTAGAGCAATCAAGTTCTTCAATCCGAATACCGTCAAAAGATCTTACACGACTAAGTGCTACATAGGCTTGTCCAGCAGCAAACAATCGCGAGTCTAGATAAATTACTGCATAATCAACTGTACAACCTTGCACCTTGTGAACGGTCGAAGCCCAACTCAGGATTATTTGCAACATTCGTCTTTCAGCAGTTCCGTGGCTGTATTACGCTGGGAACTATATTATATGTTACATAAATATGATATACAGTAATTTGCATGTATCAGACTCATGTACACCTACGCATGTAAGATAAGGAATGAACATTGTGAGAACGCAACTACCCTGAAAACGTTTCTGCCTCCGTTGTGCTGTGCCGAGTGCCCGAACGAAAGAACGAAAGAGTAAGTCCGAAACTGCAGGCATGCGCAGAACGCGCGCTAGCTCTATCTTTTTTACTCCACTACAGAGGGAGGATCTATAAAAGAATTTATTAATCCTGGTGGTCCTTATAAGGATAATGGAAAACTATGATCAAATTATTGCATTGTCATCGGTACTTGATACATATGCAAAGTTTCAAATTAATCAGACTTCTGGAAATTGGTGGAAATTATGCTCAAAGATTCCGTTACATACATAGTTACACCCAAGCTAATAAAAGCGTGTTAAAAAAAAATAAAAACAGGTAGCTTTGTATGAATCACGCTCGTGTTATAGCCTCATCTCAATATAAATAACTGTAAAATGACTTTGTTTTATTTCTGTCGCAATTGAAACAGGAAAGAAGATGAAATTAACATTTATACCAGCGATTCTTAGAATATCGATCAACAATTATATCGAAAGAACAAGAAATATTTCAGATATATTTGCAGGTAAGTTCGTGAAACAGTGGCATGTAAGTTCGTGAAGATATCTGAAAACTTGATTAAAAAAAATGTCATCTGAAACATCGTAATGAATTAGTTCTGTTCACGATCATTCGAAAAAGTGCATATTCCTAAGCTTTTTTCAGGTTATACAATGACCAAATATTCATTAGGAGAAATTGGTCTAATTGGGATAATTCATCTGATCTTGATCCTTAATATGTCTGGTATCGAATAGTAACCTGCTTGGGTTTCGTTGACAATTTTCCTTGCCGAGTGGTATGGGTTCGGACTTCGTTTGTCTATAACGGTCGAGTTTTCGTGAGCTGCCTGCGTATTGGGTTACCTGATCCTGACACAACTTCAAAGTCTGTTCTGTATTAGGAAACACAATACGCAGCCTGCTCACCATAACTTGACTGCCGAATACAAATAGCGACAACAACAACTTTGTTTACCGGATAGGCGAATCCTACATAGGAGAAACAAGAAGACTATTCCCAGTGAGAATGAGCGAACACTAGAGTGACACCTGAGGAGAAACCACAAAATCGGGAAGAGCGGAGCATGTTTGGATTAACCAAGAAGGTGCTTACATTCTATGTAATGTAAATCACTTATTCAAAAGATGTACCATCTTCGGCTCGAAGAAACAGAACTTCACGCCAATACATCCTTTTCTCGCTGAAACCAATTTTCTCTTGGGACATGCGGATTTTCGGTTGCCCAGTAATGAAGATTCCTCCTGTTGAAAATACCTTCCCTCGAAAATTTTGATTCATCAGTCCATATTATCTTCTTGAGAAAATCTTCGTCTACTTGTGTACGCACCATCAACATTTCACATAGTTCGATCCTTTGCTGAGAGTCTTGGGGCTTGAGAGCTTGAACTTTATGAAATTTGTAGTCATGCATTCCGTGTTCCTTCAGAATCCTATGAACTGATGAAAGTTTCACACCTAAATCGTGAACCGCACTACGAATGGAAGCTTGAGGACTCCCGTGGAAGTATGCCAAAACATTTAACTTTTCATTAAACTCTCTGCATGTTCTACTGATATTCCTGTTACATTGACCATAAATGATGAATAAATCCATCAAAACCACATTCGAGTAATTATTTTCTGCCATAGTACTTTCACACCCATGCAACTTGAATACAGGATGACAATGAAGGAATAATATGTTAGTTCTCTGTCAGAATGAAGTTCATAGCCTACTATCTAAATCACTATCCAATATTTATTTTATTGAAGACGAATTCATAACATAAGTGATCATAACTAACAAACTGTACGAGATAGGTATAGGAAAAGTATACTCAATTAAATTGAAAAATGTTACAGCTTTTCAAATAAGTAATAATATACAAGGTGTTTCATTTAAAAAAACGGAGTTTGAGTCATTTTCATGAGTCCCCGGAAGGAACTCACTTCTGAGCCTCCCTGTATGCTGAAACTGAGATCCAGTTCATCGACAGAATACTTAATGGTCTTATGCAGCTATAACCCAAATTGCAATATTTTGTAAATTTGCATTGGGAAAAAATTGATATTTTTCAATGGTCAGGTTTTGCACAAAAATTGGACAAAATAATTTTTATCTCGGAAATCGTCACAGATAGGTATAGGGAATTATGTGGGAAAGTTGTGAGGAATCTTATAAGGATTCCAAAAATGATTTAATATACGAGGTGTTCCATTTGAAATAACAAAGTAGCTACTACTTTCTGATACAAGCACACTGTATTGATGAAAATATTTTAGACGGATAGAGCAAGTTTGATTATCCACGCCCACAAATTTTCGAAATGATCTGTCTTTCTGTTCTCCAGATACTTCTAATGTTCCATCCACTGTGAAACACCTGGTATATATGTAGCAACTGTGTGAATATTATAATTAATGTGACACTTACAATTGCGATATTCCAGGAAAGGTGATTCTCATAGAAAAAACTATGAGGCCTATTTTGTATATAATTTTGAGATCTACAACTTCGGTTCGAAGTATTTTCCTGATAAAACCTGCCGTTTTTTGAAAAAAACCCAAAAACCTGAAATTTTGTCCTTTAACCCCGAATAACTTTCTAAGTATGAATGTGATTGATGGGGACTTCCAAATTTTAATTTTTCATGGTGAATCCAATATATTTACCGAAATTTGGCTATGTCGGAATTTTTGTTATTTGATCACTATTTTCATGTCTAACTCCACCGCATAATATTTAGTATCAAATAGTCTTGATTTAACTCTGCCTTTGGACTCGGAAACGAAAGTACTAAACGCCTTCTTCTGTTTATTAATGCTTCACCTCGGTATCTTCGTTTTCTGGGAAACGGCTTCATAAACCACATTCTTACTTTGTGATTTCTAGAAACAAATTGTCGTCGTCAACGATGAACACTTACAGCCGCAAATCTCGATGTTGAATACGTAGTTATCTGCATAAATCAATAATTCACCTAATTGCCCGTATATATTTACCGAAATTTGGCTATGTCGGAATTTTTGTTATTTGATCACTATTTTCATGTCTAACTTCACCGCATAATATTTAGTATCAAATAGTCTTGATTTAACTCTGCCTTTGGACTCGGAAACGAAAGTACTAAACGCCTTCTTCTGTTTATTAATGCTTCACCTCGGTATCTTCGTTTTCTGGGAAACGGCTTCATAAACCACATTCTTACTTTGTGATTTCTAGAAACAAATTGTCGTCGTCAACGATGAACACTTACAGCCGCAAATCTCGATGTTGAATACGTAGTTATCTGCATAAATCAATAATTCACCTAATTGCCCGTAATTGTTTGCTAATGACACGGTCTCATCAAGGGAAAATTGACCAATCTTGTGTAACAGTTACGCAGAGAAGTAACTCTTATTATTTGCCGAGATAATGGCTCGACAAACAAACGTCCACTCTCCCCCCGTTTTTTCAATAAATTCAAGGAATGTTAAAAGTACCTCAATAATATCTATATACGTGTTATTTTAGACGGAGAGCAAATATTTGAAAACTAGATTTCACTAACAACCGAAATATGGGTACGGGCCTCGTCGAAACTAAATAAATACATTAAAACTTTTCATTATTTTCACAAGATTTTTTGAATAAAATTCTAAGCAAACACTCGTGATGTTTACGACACTTTTATGGAATCGGTTGTATTGCTGGCGGCAAAGACACGAGATATTTGGTGAAGGTAACCGATGTACTAACTAGCGAAACAAGGTATTTAGACGAGGGAGTTGATGCAAGTGACTAATAGCCCGAATCAGAACCGAAAAGTTATGGGTTCGATCCACCAATTTCGCCTTGAAAATGCCTTTACTCAACATACGTGGTGCTCCTGAGGTATGACGTTGTTTTTTTATTTTTTTATATATACAGATTTACTACACGAAAGGAAAAGAAGCCCTGTAATATCTAAAGAACACGGCGTGAATCAAGGGACAGCAGATACTAATTAACAAAACTAACATCACATATTCGAATTTTGCAAGCCTCAGGTAAAACCTCCTTCGGTAAGGAGTCTGAAACTTCACCTAGTCTATTGAAAAAAGATCCCTGACAAAGAGAGGTTCGACAGGTCTCCAAGCTCACTACGAAGGGGTGGGAATTCTGCACTCGTCGGATCATCCCCGTTGATACTGCCAAGGGTGGAAGGATTGACGACAACGTTGTTGTAACCCCATTCTATTATTTTGGACAAGTCATCGTTTACATTATTGACGCTAATACCTTTCTGAATTTTTGTTTCTCGTGCTGATATGGGGACTCCGAAAGAGAAACTAGTATTGGAAGTACTGTCGTCCGCAAAAATATGCACTGTATGAGATGTTTTCTCTAGCAAATCATTGACACTCTTAGTAATCGAAAAAATAATAGTTGCTTTAAATAACTGTTCAGCTTCCTGAAAATTTCTCAAACCAACTGATGTATTTCAAGTTGTTGAATACAATCGAAAACAAAATTCGGACCTCTTTTCCATTCGGATGCTATAGGTATTCAAGTTCGGAGAAACAACAAAAATAATTTAATTTCTATTGGTCAGATGCCTTTTATATCTCATTCCCCCTTTTCGATACTGTTTTCATAATTCTACTATTTTTTCACAACGATTACATGTTACAAATAACAAGCGCCTGTGCTGCGCAGTCTCAATCGCGCAAAAACTTCGCAGAAGCTATATTGGCGGCTTAAAATATTCAAGTTTGTCCAAAAAGTGTCGTACATTAATTCCATAAGTGATGGTACCTTCAATACGCAAGACAAAAAGTTTGGCATTAAGCAGATTGTGAATGAGTTTTCCACACATAATATTTAGTAGCAGTTGTATACTATGCCTGAAAATTTTGTCAGAGCCTCGCATCTCTTGTTTCCAAACTGACTCTTCTGGATAACCTGAAATGAAAAGAATAAGCTCTGTAGGTCACAAAACCAAAGAAAATGATCATCATGTTGTTTGTTTCCGAATAAAACCTGAATTTCGTTGTGTACGAAATAAAACGTGGGGAGGAAATGAGAGAATCCATATAATCTACCCCGGAATAAAAAGAAGGTACGATATTAAAAATTGTAATAGAATCGGGAAACTTTTATTACAGAGAGTTGGGTGAGAAAACTTACAAGAACTTATAATTTCGATAGATGTATTATACTTGATTAAGGAAGCTGTATTTTTGGAAGATGTTATTAAAAGTAACCTGATACACGAAACAAAAAAAAGAAATCGTCACTACTGACACACCTTCATTACTTGGCCTCTTACTTTCATTTTCATTATCGATTGGATGAAGATTGAATAATTTGGAAGTGAAGTGATAGAAATGTTTCATAATTGAACGTTTTGTGTTTCCTGAAATGATGATATTTCAAATTATTCGCAAATGCGCTTATTCCAAACCTACCTTTAGTTCGAAATGTGATCAATTGTTCACTCAGAAGAAGAAGTCGGCAAAACACTTCGCCGACCTTTTGGCACTATCCCGACTGCGTCTTCTTCTTTCAATCAAAACGTCATTCTGCCTATCGAAATTCATGAAGTGCTTAGATACATATATACATAATATTATATATCACAGTTATTCAACATTATCCTAGTACCACACGGACAGAAAAAATAGAAGGTACTTAGAATAATAATCATAATAGGACAAGATAGATTTTGATGTTTGAGAATAATGAAGGAGATCATTCTTTCGAAATAAACTTTTGCATTCACGAAAGCAACGACTTTATGTGAGACACTTCATGATTGCCCGTTATCTTCAGAAATTTCATTCGAATAGAAAAAAATGTGTCACTCATATATTCATTTAATCCTACAACAAAACCTACAGAATAAAATCAATTCAATGTGCAGTTGGTAGAATGTTGGAAAACTGACCTTCTTTGGAAATATTACAATCGACTCGAGAATATTTTCTGAAACAATTTCCATAATGAATGTGCTTCCATTCACATTCATCACTCCGTCAACAAAAAGAACCGTTTTCTTGCAGAATATCTTTTCCTTTGAATAATTCGGATTATTGGTGCATCAGAGCAGAAACACTTGAAACTTATTGCAATATGAAATTCCAATGGGAGCTCTGAAAATATTTCCAGACTATGGAAATCTTGTTTCAGGTATAAGTGGGCATTTACTTCGGATGATACTTCAGAATAAACTTGTTCAATAACTTGAGTAATGGTCGATGTGTATATTTGGGATTCAAAGGTAGCACAGAAATGATTTGGGAAATATGAGAGAACGTAAAAACTCGTTAGACCAAGTTTCTTTCTTCAAATGAAGGTTTTCAATGTTACGGTTTTCCGCCTCTTCAACTTCTGATGGGAGTAGATATCACAAAAGATATTTCCCTGAGTATTGGATTTTGTTAGATCCCATGTATTCTGGAGACAAGTGCTTTTCGCACAGGAGATGTGTTGTAATTCGTGGCGAGATAAATATTTATTTTTTTTTTTGTTGGACGTAGTCTCTCTCTGCACGTATTTTTATTCTTTTTATTGGATGGTTTGTTTTGTATCGAACGATCTGAGTATGGGAAATCCGTCTTCAGCTCGTTGATGATACAGTATCCTGCATTTGGAGTGTCTGCAGTTTTCTCTAATCCATCCAATTTTGCTGAATAGTTGGGGTCAACAGCCGTCACAGGGATTGCGCCCCATACTTTTTGATTTTGATAGTATGCTGTTGCCTATCTAAACTTGTTTCTGTGATCTGTAAGACTGTTCAAGCTATCAAACTGGCACTATTTGATATTGATGATGAATTTCGAAGTAACCGTTTTACAATGCGAAGATAAATGAATAATATGACAGCTAGATAAAAGAAGTGAGATTGTGAAGTGAATTACGTGTTATTAGGAAACATAATTATTTTTGTTGAGAAAAGGAAGTTTTATGGAACTGAAGAATGCAAGAATTCCTTCTTGCATTCTTCTCTATAACTTCTATAGAAGTAACACTGAATATTTATAAACGATGATATTGGAACCTTTGGTGTAAAAGTTGAAACTTTTGGTAGAGATCAATCATTAAAATTACCCTAACACCAAACTGATTTCATTTGTACTCGACACGAGTTTTGCTAACAAGATTAGTATCTTCAGGAGCCGGCGTATACGGAGGCAGAGCAAAGACGAGAAACGCATTCAGCCTCGCACATAATGCAACGGTGTTCCAGGCAGAAGTAGCGGCCATCGAACACTGTATAGGGGAAATAAACAGGCAGAAGGCCGTAAATAAAACCATTGCCATTTTCTCCGACAGCCAGGCGGCAATTGAGGCGCTCAGCTCATTTCAAACCTACTCTAGATTGGTGGGAAGTTGTCTGAGCGCATTCAAGGAGCTAAGTACCAAAAATAGGGTTACTCTAGCATGGGTACCCAGACATGAAGGTCACAAGGGCAACGAGGAGGCCGATGCTCTAGCCCGTGAAGGCGCATCTAAGGCTATGATCGGCCCAGAACCCTTCTGCGGGGTAGCGAAAGCAAGCATAAAGACATCTATAAATTCATGGATGCAAAACGAATCGAAAGATTGGTGGAATAAGCTCCCTGGAATGAGACAGGCGAAAGAGTTCATAAAGGAACCAGCGCCCAGATTAACGCAAGACCTGCTGAACCACAACCGTAAGGTTGTAAGGGTAGTGGTGGGTCTACTAACGGGACATAGCCGTCTCAGAAAACATATGAGCAATATTGGTCTGACAGAAGAAACCCAATGCAGGTTCTGTCAAGAAGAGGAAGAAACCGCACTGCATGTGCTATGTGAATGCGAAGCGATAGCAAGGCTGAGACACGCAAGATGCGGGAAGGAGAAACCAGAGGCTGCTAGCTATATGAAGGAGTCAGTGTCGAGACTATGGAGTCTCATCAAAGAGATCAAGCTAGACAAAGAGCTCTAACAGCCAAGGAGCATCACAATAGATCTGAAAAGGTCGCAGTGAATCAGGCCATGGGCCAGCTCCCCGATATTCTAATCTAATCTTCAGGAGGAGAAAATTGATACTGAATCTAAAGATTGGGGTCAGCAGTATCGATTTTTTCTCCTGAAGATTCTAACCTTGTTAGTGAAACGAACGTGAAAAAATAATCCGTCTTCAGATCTAGGATCGATTTTTTTATCCTGAAGGTGCTAACCTTGTTAGCGAATGGCGCTTCATTGGCAGGAAATTTGCTATTTTAGATAGAGTCTTTCTTTCTTTTTGTGAATGACTCAGACGAATTATGTACACATATCAACAGATAATGTTTGTTGAATATTTGATACTTATCACTTCTGTCATAGAAGTTTAGTATTTTTTGCATTGACTCGAAGAAGAAACCAGAAGCACTTCCTCAAGAGTTAATAATCTTTCAACTTTCTCAACGATGTCTGTAGTCGTTTTCGGGAAGCTACAAGCCCAGCAATTCCCGACGCTCTAAATTAAAGTTGTCAGTAACAATACGTCGATAAAGTCGGAAACTTTTTAATGAGAGATAATAACGGCAGAAACCGTCCTTAATTCCGACAATGGCCAAGAATTTACTTCAAAGTTCGCGATTCGATATTGAATTAAATGCGTTCTATTGCTTTTTAATTACCCCCGACTCGCGAGCACCAGTTAATGGAGTCTGATAGGGCCTTATTCGCGCCGGAGAAATTTCCACTTTAATCCACTCGGAAGGGGATAACCTTAATTTTATTTTGCTATTCGAAGGATGATTCGGACAAGAATCACAATCAAAAGAGCGGTTGGGTTACGGTTCAATTTGTTCCGAGAAAAAATGTCTTTTCTTGTCGACATTTTGTAAATCATTTTTTGTATTATCAGGGCTACGCAAAAAATGATTTCATTTAAAATGCTTTCCACGAACGTGATTATACAGTGACAAATTACCGAATATTATTTCTCTCGTGTTGAGAAAAAATTAATGAACAACGGAAAGAAGACCTAACGAATAAATACACAGAAGATATATTTGAGATCAAGGAGAACATGGAGCACAATATTGAAAAATGAGCGGTAGTCCATAGAGAAATGATCCCAGTGTGAGATACTGTTTCTACCGCTTCCTTTTTTTTTCGCCTATCCATTTGAAATGAACTGACTGGACTAATTACCTACTATCTTGATTGAACAATAACACGTTGGAGTCAAACCCTCCTTGAAGAAGTCTTTTTTTTAATATGCAGATTCACACGAAAGGGGAGCCCTGCAATGTTCAAAGAACAACGCGTAAATCAAGGGACAGGAAATACAAATTGACATTAATTTTGGTTTTTGAATTTTTAAAGCTTCATGAAAATCTTTTCTCGGCAAGGAGTTCCCAAGCTCAGCTGTTCTTAATAGATCCCTGAGCAAGAGGGTTTCGACAGGTCTCCAAGTTCACTCAAGGGGTGGGATTTCTGTTGTCGAGTCTCCGGGTTGCAAGCGGAGAACGATTGGACTTCAGAAGAGCCCGACCGTAACATCTATAGAGGCAAGGGTGCTCTGACCCTTCTAAGATGTTCCAATGAAGTGAGCGAGTCTGTGAGCGGAGAATCACCAACAAGACGGATTGCCTTTCTCTGAATAGAGGCGGGAAGCTTCAATAAATATTTTGTGCCGAACTCCACAACTGGGAACTGTATTCCATGACAGGTCGTATCTGAGCCTTGTAGATCATCAGAAGCTGACGAGAAGTGAAGTATTTCTTTGCACGAAACAGAAATCTAAGTTTCTGGGAAGCACCCTTAGCGATCGATTTCACAAGGTTTTCCCATGAGAGACTATTACTGATCGTGATTCCTAGCATCGAGATACTTGACTTTGTAGGAATAGTCACTCCTGACATCTGAATACTAAATGATGGTAAATCGGCTTTCCTTGAGAAGAGACATGCCTGGGTTTTCCTAGCATTGAATTCCACCAAGTTCATGTTACCCCATTCTATTATTTTTACCAAGTCATCGTTAATTTTATTGACGTAAATGATTCTCTGAATTTTTGTTTCTCGAGCTGGTATGGGGATTCTGGAAGAGAATCTAATATGAAGAGTACTGTTGTCCTCAAAACTATGTACTGCACAAGATGTTTTCTCGAACAAATCATTCTTATGCAGCAAAACAAAGTGGGCGCCAGAACTGAACCCTGTGGAACACCTGTATTCATTGGAAGAATATCAGATGATACGCCATCAACAACCACATACAGAGGCCTATGAGTCAAGAAACTCTTCAACAAAGCACACAACTTAGGAGACAAACCATAAGACGGCATGGCAGTTTAGAAAGGAGACCCCGATGCCAAACTCGATCAAACGCTTTTGAAATATCAAGTGCAACATCTATCGTCAAACGTCAGCACTATCATATGCACTATCTGAAAATTCCTATTTTCCAGAATTTTTTGTCTACTTGTTAAAATTAGATAGCATGGAATTTTTTTATTCAATCTGCAATAACATTTTCACAAACGGGTTCAACCTATGGAATTGTCTATACTTTATGATTATCCATGGTATAGTAACAAAAAACACTTTAATGCGTGATTCTGCTAGACAGTTTACGGAACTGTTACACGAGTTATATATTTCACAGATTCTTGATTTACTAGAGGATATTTTCGAGTCCCAGTCCAGCTTTTTCGCCATTAAGAAAAAATAACGTGATAGACGACTATAACAAAACAAATCAAATAAAAGAAATAAAAACCTAAATTTGTTGAATATCGCATTTATATAGTCAGTACTCGCTTACAGAAATGAAAATGTTACCATGAAGCATTTCTTCATATCCGCCTTGAGAAAATACCAACAAACCGATTTTGACGTCAACAAATTTCCACTTCAATTTCGTCCGGGTTACCTATCCTAACGGAAAAAAATCCGGAAAAACGCTCGTTACCATAGTTACACTGTCAAAAAGACACGTTTCGATTGATTAAAATTTACTGGAATAGAAAATTCATTTTAAAAAAATTTGAAAATCCCAGCAGACACGCTGCCATCTAGTAAGTTGACCACACTGCCACGAATAAAAAAGAATAGAATACAGGTGAAACGATTTCTTCTTCTTTTTTCTTATTCGTTGTCGAAAAAACCAAACTCAATCCGAAATTACATTCATTCCCAACCAACCACCCGCTTCCCAACACCAGAATGAACATCGGCGGCCATTAAAACAAAATGTCGAGTGGTCGAACGGGAAAAATCGACTCCGTACTTCCAGTCCTTTATTCGATTCAGTTTTCAATGCGGCCCATTCAGAGCGCCGTTGTGGAAATTTCCGCGAAAACAAATCGTTCGAGTGCCGGTCAGCTCGAGACTAATTTTAAAAAACAGTTTACATTCGCGTTCGCTTCATTACGAGTCCTTTTCATCTAGAACAATTTTCGTTTCGAGTGTTTCCGTTTATTGCCAGTTCGTTTTTCAGAGTCGAGGGCTCAGGCGAATCATTCACAACGTTAAAAACTCTGCCAACGTTGTTGGTGAAAATATACCGGGTGGAACAGGCCCAGATCGCCTATTAGGCGCGTTGAACAGTCGCCGAAAACTAAAATTTTCCACATATTAAAATTATTACAGATATGTTTGTACCAAATACGCTTCAACTCCTCATAGAAATCATTATTCTAGGGCCAGTGCACCAGTTTTCATATAAAAAGCGCTTCTTCAACTTCTTACGGCCCCGCACCTATGTAAAAAACTCTTTCAATCTGTGCCAATAACTAATAATCGCTCAACAGGTGAAAATATGTGAAAACGCGTGCGCATCGCATATAGCAGCGCCCTCTTAAATTATTCAGTGTGGTCCACTAAGTCTGCAACAAATGGGAAACTTTTTTATTATCGATTTCTCAGAAAATTTTATTCTTGACAAAAGTTGGTGCATGTTCCAAAACTATACCAAGTGTACCTGAAATGGCTTTATGACAATCACCATACAGGATAGGCCAAAAAATATAAATTTCGTTCAAGAGTAAAGTACTCTTATTTCAGAAAATATAGTAATATGTTGAGGAGAAAAGTTGCTTAGAATTAAAAGTTATGTTCAGATACGAAGTCATGGCCTGCTATTCGAATTTTTTTTTTTTTTTGAAAATTTTGAATTACCCCCGTATGATACATATCTTTACTATTTTGATTCAATATGTATTTGAAGTAGCTACAATCAAATCGGTTTGGATTTCTTATCAAATTAAAGTGGATTTGTATAATTTACATGGATTTGTATTTTTTAGGTGACCGTCAACTTCTTGTTTGTTGCAACAATATTTAACAGAACTCTAAAATAACACAAATATTTTTTTGTAGTTAGTAAAGTATTTGCCTGGTTAAAAAAAGTATTTGTGTTATTTTAGATATCGTTGCAACAAACAAAAAGTTGACGGTCACCTAAAAAAATACAAATCCATGTAAATTATACAAATTCACTTTAATTTGATAAGAAATACTCCAAACCGATTTGATTGTAGCTACTTCAAATACATATTGAATCAAAATAGTAAAAATATGTATCATACGGGGGTAATTCAAAATTTTCCAAAAGAAAAAAAAATTCGAATAGCAGGCCATGACTTCGTATCTGAACATAACTTTTAATTCTAAGCAACTTTTCTCCTCAACATATTTCTATATTTTCTGAAATAAGGGTACTTTACTCTTGAACGAAATTTATATTTTTTTGGCCTATCCTGTATGGTGATTGTCATAAAGCCATTTCAGGTACACTTGGTATAGTTTTGGAACATGCACCAACTTTTGTCAAGAATACAATTTTCTGAGAAATCGATAATAAAAAATTTCCCATTTGTTGCAGACTTAGTGGACCACACTGTTTAGTTACGGAATTTTATTTCTGTCTACGTCCCACTACTTTAGGTCATCAGTCGTCAGGTGGTCAAGTCAGGCGCCAGATTACCTTGATGTTCGATTATTACATCAATATACATTTTTTCTTTGGGCTGCGTTGTGATCATTGTTTTTTTTATATTCAAGTCATCGGCGGACTAGCAAGAGAGGTGGCTAGGTGGATAATGTTGTGTCAAAGGTCCTATTTCACGAGTTACTCACCTCATTCTTCAGTACAGGCGATTTTTTAATGTTTTTATAAACGATTCCTAAGAAAAGAGGAAACTGAGCAGATCAACATTAAACATGGAAAATATATGATATTCAATTGATTGTTAACTAATGTTTTTTGTATCTCGTGCAAGTTTTTCAAAGAAAATAATGTCCTCGGAAATGTTTACTGAGATTAATTTTGTAACCTATATTCCATTTATGTTATTGCCTACGTTTGTTGAATACATTTTTATTTTCAATTCAGTTTCTATCTGTATATTTCTCTTTCACAATATGATGTGAAGAAGTGATAACCAATAATTTTTTGTTGGGAGCGGCTCAATGTGCCAGTATTCTTAATCTGGGCCTACTGTTAAAAAACACGTTAAAAAACACATCTACGAAAAGTAGATAGTGCATACTGAAGCAAACGTTTTTGTTTTCTCATTCTTTGGCTTGAAAGTAGAGAAGTAGTATATTGCAAACCGGGGCAGAAAATGCATCCTTCACTTCAATTGAATTCAATTTGTTTCCCGTAATATTTGAATCAGTAAGCGTTGATTATAATAGTTTAGTTGTTGCCAGATTGTTACACAAATTCATAAACAGACGTTTGTTACCAATCGCTGTGATTGCGTTGAAAATATCCCAAATCGATTTTTTGAATATTCAGTTAAGAATAAAATCAGCATTTCCAATATTGAACTCTTTCGAGACTAGCAATAATGAAATTAATGTAAATATCCCTTCCACTACCAGATAAGTGGAATAAACTTTTCAAATTGCGTAAAAAATTATCCTTATATTTCAAGGAATCGGATCGATTACAATTATTATGTTCAATATGAATATTAATAAAAAGTTTATACTTTTCCTGTATTTATAGTTCTTCATTATTTATCGAGTGTGAAAAAACAGCGTATGCAACTCTTGTAATGGTATACACTCGCATAAACCACACCAAACTCGCCTTCCGCTCGTTTCGTAACCCGATTATTGATTTGATAACCATCATTACATGATCGTCGCATAATATACCTACTAAACCCGTACTATAATAATACACTTATATGCTCATAATCTGTTTCACAATAAAATCCATTGTGAAATGAATTGAGAATCTCTGTATCTGTATCTTAATGAAAAACGTGTAGCATAATAAGCCCCTTATGATACATATTTGGACATAATTCAAATCCAATTCAGCGGCGGAAGTGTACAATGAGAAATCGGTTCAGAACAAAATCCGCATTCGCAATGTTGAGATTCCTTCCATTTCCAGATCAGTGGGACCCCCAATACAAATATAATTATAATATTCATAGTTCTTCATCATTTATCTGTAGATGTAGAAAAGATAGCGAATGCAACTCTCATGTAATGATAGTAGTAAATACACTCGCATAGCGCGGTTAATACTCATGTATTGATAACCATCATTACATTATCGTGTCATAATATTCTATTGTGAGTAATATTATTGACGATTCGAGAAACCAACTGTTTCCAGCTCGTAGAACAAGCCACCACCAGCATCGCCGCCCTTTTCCCGATAAGAAACTCTCCCGGTGTACAATTACCTTTCAGCTAATAAAAAGAAGTGTTTGTATATTGAAATTCTTTTTCTTTTTTATCTTCTGTCGATACGGACTCGAGACTTTGAAGAGGGTAACTGTATAGTACGTCCAACAAAAGTATCTATTTTCAAACGATTACCTCCGTGTTTGTACTCCAGTATCCGATATCAGTTGTACCTGTCGAAGATTAAATAACGTATAAAACGGGGCGAAAGATACGAGTTCGGCTAGAAGTGCAGTCTACCTGATTTTCGGATTTATTCTGATTATTGACTGTTTCTTATGACTGAGGGCCAATTTATACATCTCTGTATTGGTCCTGAATCCTTCAATGACAGTGACACACCCTATTTTAAGGAAATAGATGGTTATCAATCATATGCTGCCTGAGTAACATTTTTAAGATTGAAGGGAATACTGAAACAGATGTACCTAGTTCTTCAAACGCTGTTTCATAAACGACTGAAATCAACTTTGTTTTCAAATGATATAAGGATTGAGATTGAAATAGATATATAAATTGGCCTGGAGTTGAATAATTTACTTTTTCCAATTTTGACACAAAAAGCGACACTTTTCAAAACGGCCGTGGATGCCAAAACATTCCACTTTTCGAAACCATTCATGAAATTTGAAAACATGATAATTCTCTGGGAGAAATGATTTTTTTGAGAATATCTTGAGAATTTTTCTTCACCAAATCAGTGTACTAATTCCAGCTATAATTTACTATGACGCTTCGTTGTTGGGTTTTATACGAAAACCGATAATTACCGCTATTTTTGTCCATTTTTCGAAATTTTGACTATAAAGCCAATTGCTGCTTTGGTAGCAAAATTCAGAATCGGACGCAGCACCTCAAATAACATTAAGATCCATTGAGAAAAAATATTTGACTTTTTATCATCCAAATCGATTTGGAGAAATACGAAGCTTCTAAGAAAGAAGCAACATCGAAAAATATTCATAATCAGGGAGAAACAGACTTTCTGGAACATCTGAAACAGCTGGATTACCACCTGTATGATTTTCCGGATCTGGTTTGAAATCCCTTGAAGCATTACGATCTCATACATGACTCTTTCTTCATATTTTTGAACGAATCAAACGGCCATTGCCTATATTATTGACTTAATTGAAACATAATGAGGAGAAACCACAAAATCTGGTATAGCGGAGCATGTTTGGACAAACCATCACAGCATCAAATGGTCTGGTTCAAAGAAAAATTCAAGGAAGCCGTCTACATCCTCAACAACGATGCATTCAGTCACACCAGCGTATAAATCAGGAAAGCGTGGAAACCACTTATCCAAAGGAGATGATGATGAACGAGAAACTAGTGCCAATACATCCATTGCCCTCTGAGAAACCGACCAGAACGCAATTTAAGAAGCACCCATGTGCCTCATTGTAAGCACCACCCCCTTTCCCCACCATAGGGAATTCGGGTCCTTATAACCGACCATACCTCGAAATGTTGTCAGTCATCACTCGAAGAAGATTGCGGATACAAGCGGTCGAAACGTCGTGAGTACACTCAACTTGAAACATGGTTTCAACATTTGTTTACATTACTTCATATTGGTACATTTAAAAAATAATTTTGACCCTGCTATATCATATTCGATATCTCAGTTTTTTTGCCATAACATTATTTTTTTTTATCAATCATATCTTTAGTTTCATTGTTCGGCCAGAAATGCATTCAATCTTTTTTGTTTGGATTTGATTGCTCCATTTTTCGATTTGTAATTTCATAACTTTCCTTCCTCTTTGATATTTTCTTAGCAGTAGGTTTCAATAGAGTTGATAATATAGACAACGGAAGTCCGAACCTTCACCATTCAGCAAGAAACATTGGTCAACCACATTCAAGCATATCTACAGGCAGTCTCTGTTAATTTTTTTATGTTACTTCTTTCGCAGAAAAAGATGATGAAAAATCGCGTCTACAAAATCGAAATTTATTCGAAAAGTGAAAAGCATTCTCTAAGCAGTTATACAAAAAAATTATCAAAGGAAGACCACGAGTCCTTCAAATTTGATCGATGAATTTTCATTTTCCACGAAAAAATTTTTATTTGGCAAAAGTATGAAAACAAACCGATTTATCTAATTCGGTTTGTTTGAATGCTTTTGCCTCAAAATAAAATCCCCCCGCTTCAACTTTTGTTTCTAGTGATAAAAATGACCTGTATAAGGAATACACGTTTGTTGAATAATCTTCTAGTAGGATGACATGTTTTCATGGATCCCTTTCGAAGAGTTTTAGTTTCTTGGAATGAATGAATAAATATGATTGTCTTCAAAACTAGAATTTATTTTGGCGATTTCTTCCCCACACCGAAAACAATATATACAATGATATATTTTGTCAAAGGTAATACCACGAGTCCTTCAAATTTGATCGATAAATTTTCATTCCACAAAAACTTTTTTATTTGGCAAAAGTATGACAACAAACCTATTGATACGAATCCGTAGGACGAGTGATTTTATCTAATTCGGTTTGTTTGAATGCTTTCGCCTCAAAATAAAAAAGTTTGAGTGTTTCGAAAATGAAAATTCATCTTATTAAGGACGAGGGGATTTGGAGAGATTATTTTTTGAACAAATAGAAGGAAGAACAATTTAATTGATCAGTATTTCATTTACATAAGAAGGAAAGAAGAATAGAGAAAATTTTACAAATTTGAAATGTCAAACAACGATGTATGCTCTCTATGATCCAGAAGAGATATGATGCTTACGCAGTGCATATGATAATGCTTGCCGACGATACCAAGAGATAGCGTCACACCTCTCATTGTACAAGGTTGATAATTGAAAATTTCTAATGAAATGAAAATCGCGCCAGAAGGAACATAAAATCATTCGTTATGTCGTTGTATCAAAATCTTCATACAACGGTTTCTTCTCATACCACAAAAAATGAATTGTATTTAATAAAAACTAATTATACGCCATCTTAATTTGAGTTCAGGAAACCTTTAATATTTGAATCGGTCGTTCGCTATATCTGTCATAAAGTTGGGGTTATGAGCTATTTACGTGTTTGAGTGTTCATTGAAATGTGTTGTTTATGTTATTATTATGGCGAAAATGTGAAAAGTGAATGACTATTAATAATAAGGTAACTCTTCATTCATGATAATTTATATAAATATGAGCTAGTTCAATGGAAGCGACGCGGTAAACCCTATATTTTTGACAGTTCAAAGGTAAACAACGTCTTATCGAAAGGACCAGGCAGTTTTATCAGTATATTACCGAATGATTGGCCAGAATAAACATAGAATAGAAATTGGTTGGAATGCCAAAAACGTCACATTTTGACAAGTGAAAAAAATAATCATCGAAAACCTATCGATTAATTTGAGAGCTTGTTGAGATATAATGAATTTCGTCTTATATTTCATCTATTCGCTTCTAAACTTATCGGATTTTTTTTTTCACTCACACGCAAACACCCATATTTACCCAGCGATCCCAGTATTGACCCATCCGCGGTACATCCATGTGTTTCTAAGCACCCGAGATAACCACTGTTATGCAGAAACGGCGTTCTTGTAGGAACTCGAGAAAAATCTTTGTTGGATATTTGTCGATGAATGTATGCAATCCGTTTTCAACGGTCCGTAATTTCCACGAAGTGTTCACGGCTATATCAACAACCAGGAGATGAGTAGAACGGTGGAGAGAAAATATTACAATGATTTTTCCAGCTCGGTAAGCACTGAATATCAACAGCTGTGGTCTGTTTCAGTGGATGTTTGGAGGGAATCCTGAAAATAGTACTGAGATTAAAAATAGAAACCAATTCTCCTATGCCGTGCACCTCGTGAGTGAGTTGGACGTAGATGAACAAATGAAAAAACTGGACACCAAAAAATCAGCAGGATGCGACAATATAAAACCTATATTCCTCAAGGAAGTTGTTGATTATATTAAAAACATACTAGCTAAACTATTCAACCTTTCAATATGCGGAGGAATATTTCCTGACACACTTAAAAAAAGTATAATAATACCAGTGCACAAAGGCGGTAAAAAAAAACGATCTGAACAACTATCGACCTATCGCTTTACTCCCCATCTTATCGAAAATATTTGAAAGACTGGTCACAGAAAACTTAACCAAGTGCCTCAAAAAAAAACTGTTTTTTATCTGAAAATCAATACGGATTTCGCGAGGGTAAAGGGACAAAGTTGGCTTTATTGAATTTCACAACTGAAATACAGCAGGGAATCGATAAAAATGAATACACTACGGGGCCTTTGATACCATTTCTCACATAATACTATTGGAAAAATGAGTGACATAGGCATCAGAGGAGTATGTAATGATTGGTTCCGCAGTTATCTGAGTGGCAGAAATCAATTCGTTAAAGTAGGAAATGAGGCTAGTGATATCAGGTAAACCTTCAGTGGGGTACCGCAGGGATCAGTTTTGGGACCAATTCTATTTCTAATTTACATAAACGATCTCTGCGATATGCCACTGAAAGGCAAAATATATACATTCGCGGACGACACTGCATTACTGTACTCACAAAAAAAATAAAAGTGCCACGTTCTCCGATATAATACATGATCTGAGAGTACTCAAAAAATGGTTCAACAGAAACAAGATGCTCGTGAATGAAAAGAAGAGTATATATGTTAAGTTTGGTACAAGGACAATATTCTCATTTGCGAGACCAGTAAAAACTCAAGTAATTGCTCTAACTGTAGGTGTGGGGAAATTGAACAAGCGGATTGTATTAAGTACCTTGGTTTGATAATTGACAAGAATTCGAATTGGAAAAATCATATTCAACAAACTGCATCGAAACTGAGAAAACTTATACCTTCATTTTACAACATGTTGTTTCTACCTTCCCATGTCCTTCGCATGTTCTATCATGCAATGGTCCACTCAGTCATAATGTATGGTATATCAATCTGGGGTACTACATATGAAAGTAATATTAGAAGTATATCTACCCTGCAAAAAACTTTCGTGCGGCTTGCTGCCAAGGTACGGAACAGAAGGGAACCTTCTGAACCGCTCTTTAAAGCACTAAAGATAAGTAATGTCAGGCAAACTTGCTGCATTAATATTTGTAAAGCTTTGAAAAGGTATGAGCATTCATTACACATAAACTTGACCTTGAAAACCTCCGTTCGAGGAAAGACCATGCTATCCATACCATCCGCTGCAAAAGCATCAACTCAGAAATCATTCTACTGTATAGCTCCCCGAATTATGTTCCAGAAGGCCTCTTTATGAGCTGTGCAATGGCATTCAGTCAATATTCAAAGAAAATATCCAAATATTTCCTGGAAACTGATACATCACACCTATTCTCCTTGAATATTTAACAGAAAAACCCTCTAAGAAACGCTTTACAATTGTACTCACCATCTAAAATGTTTTTTTTCTCTGTTTTATATTTTTTTTCGTTCTGTCCAAACCCAACCACAAGTAATCACTTACTTATTGGGGTTGGCACTCTAAAAATTATGTGATCATCCTTAAAGAGTGTTCTTCTCTCTCTCCAGGCACAGACCATGGGTCTTCTGGCAGAGGGAAGAATACCTATGTGGGAATTAATAGCTGTAATGTCTGTACTAACTGTAATGAGTAGAGTTGCCAATAAACTATATATCTATATATCTAATTATAAAAAGATATGAGAAGAGAACAAATCCTAAAACAAATCGGACCACCATATCAATATCCCTTAACACAATAGACTAAAATTATAATTAATGGCCTACATGACAGTTTTCCATATAACACGATGCGGAATACAATAGAGAGAGAAAGGATATGCACATTGAAGTGATATTGTGAGGACAGAATGATAATGCTAGACTTGAATTACTTCCTCAAATTCTTAACCTCTCTTCATCTGCTACATTGGGGAAGGAATTCGCTCAGAGGTTAGAC